>WBNO01015998.1:0-21296 GCA_013400575.1 Peucedramus taeniatus
AATCATGTGTCTGTATGTAAATTTTTAACTGCTGGGTCATGGACTCCTGGTGCCTCTGCTATTGATTTCTGATACTCTAGTGGTCACAGAGCAGGATTAGGGTTTATCAGAGTGACTACAGGGGATGAGAAGATTTACAGAGACTGTCTTCACTGCATGTGTGAGAAGAGTGCACTACAGCAATGCAGTGGGACTTATATAGCCAGTTAATTGTGTGTCACTGAGGAGAGGGTGGCCTTCCTGTCCTCATAGAGCACCCCCTGGTCCCATTGTCAGGGGAAGTAATGGTGCTGAAATTGTTGTTTTTCCATCAAATAGGTTAGAAGACCTCCATCATGGCTTATGAGGCCTTTTCTTTTCTCTTTGTCATAAACAATAGGTGCTGGTTAGACGTTTTAGTCTCTTTCTCCTGGAACCAATTTTAATCATGACCACAGAGCACTGTTTTATTTTGACCTATTACTAAAAGGTTCTGAAAGTGCCAAAAAGTGGTTTTGTCGAACAGTTTATAATTTGAAACACCTGTAGCATATCCAGCTCCTTGTAAAGCTCCCCAAATCACACCCTAGTTTCTGAGATTAGATTCCTTCAGCTCCTGTACTTTTCAAAAAAAAAGTGCTCATCCTTATTGCCAACCCTAAACACTTCTGTAACCTTTCCTTTTTTTTTAAATTATGGCTTAAGCATAATAAAAATGAAGTCTTTTAAGACCAAGAGTAGAAAGTAGAAGAACGATAGGTGGGTATCTACCTAGAGAAATAGCAAGCAGAACTGCCTGAAAAAGCTGTAAGAAGCTGTACAGCAAGAAGCATGAATAGTAAAAGCTATGTAACAGCTAGATAAAACAGTTAAACACAGGGAAGGAAGCATAGGAGTGAGAAGGCAGACTATAATGGTAGATTTCCCTTGCACAGGTGTTATGTCAAAAACACTTCCCTATCAAAAAATAAGGATCAAATTCATCCTTCTGTTCATATACTCAGAATCACACAAGTAAACATCTTATAAAGCATATTTTTTTTATAGGTAGGAAATCAAACAAAGTCCAGGTCTATTAGAAATGGAGTCTTGCTCCCAGGTTCTCGCCTGTCATAATGGCCCCAACTCCACATCCCTAGCGGGCCCATAAGAACAAGAGGCACCAATGCTGGGATATCCTAGACAAAAGTATGTGCTGAGGCACCAGCCAGATCCTTCACTTTCTCCTAGTTGGGCCATTAGCCTGGGTCTCCTTTCTGCCCAAGCATCAGCATTCATTACAAGGGTGGTAACACGACTGTCTTTTGAACTCCTACTTGTCTTCAAGTTTGGCTTGAGGTGGCTCAACAGGCCCAAAGCTTAGCAGGGAGAGAGAGGTCACATCTAAGACACAGTTTGCATATTTTTCTTTTTAAAAAGACATAAAATGTTCACTAAAAATCTTAGTGTTCCCAAAACAATTTTCTAATATCACAGATATTACACACAGTACAGAATAAAAGAATAATTTTATACTACCCAGGGATGGTTACCCCCAGGTAATGTATCAGTATTAGAATACTGTTGTATGGTTATTATAAAAAATTATACCATCAAACATTTTTTTTCATTCTTTCTGACTATTAAAGACAGAGAGAGAGAGATTGGGGGAATCACAGGGCACTTAGGATGAAGACCCAAGTGCTGGAGATACACTTTTCTTTGGTAAAGCAGAATTTGGGAAAAGTTTCTGAAAGAAAAATGGAAACAACAATCTGTTGCACCATTGTGCAACAAAATAATGTTCCATTCCTTTATTTCTAAACTTTCTTGCTGCTGGAGATATCTGTAGGAAAGCAGCAATGAAGGTAATTGGTAATTTCCAGTGTTAACGACTGATAAATTAGGTCTGTATTAAAGACAATGGCTCTGATATATTCATTATCTGAGGATTTGCAAAACTTCTCATTTCTTCACACATCTGCATGTAAGAGAGCACATTAAACTTTTCCTAGTAAGTTCCCAAAGCTTTGTGTTAGCGTATACTACAAAAAAAAAAGGCAACTAATAAGTTAGCGGGGCTAGAGCACACACAAGCAAAGAAATAGCTGATAAACAACCACTGTGCCCAGAGGCAGTTTCTGTAGTGGAAAAGAAATGCTTGGCCTCAACTCAACTATACAGATGTAATGCCAAAAATGAAGCAACTCCTGGCTTTAAAGCCCCTGAGAGTCACTAGAAAGCTTCTCCAGACTTCACATTACACTGTAATTTATTTTCCAGTGATTCTGTAGTAAGTAAATCGCTAACTGCCATTAAGGAAATGGAGCTGGTTTCCTGTTCCTGACACAGATTATTCACAAGACCCTGGATCAGTCACAATGCAGTACTGGAAAAGATAAAATTATTTTTTGAGTGTCTACATATCAGGACTGAAATATTAAGCCAGAGGATAGTGATGGTACCAATTTTAAGGCTGACAGTAAAATAAGTGAAGTATGTCATAAGTGAAGTATGATACCTGTAATACAGGAAGGATGCATGTAAGTTAGCAACATTTAAGACGAGAAAGAAGCATTTCCCAGTCCACAAAATGAAGTTATTGAGCCTCTTTCATCATCTATGAAACAATTAAAAGACTTAACTTCTTCCTGAAAGTACTTACCAAGGAAAAAACAATAATGCAGAAGGCAGCAGAAACTTCTAGCCAAATATTGACCTGAGAGTATATTTTTTGTCATATTATCCATGAGCTAGTTATGTAATAAGTAAAATCCTTAGCTTTGCATTTTTAAAATATTCTATATGAGTTTAAAGCATTTATTCCACACCTTAAAAATAGTTATCTGATACAGAAATTATCTGATATGTGATAATCTAAACCAACCAATGTTTCTTCTGGTTTTGGAATCTCGTGGTTCTTCTGTTGCACCTTATCCATCTCAAACAACTTTGTGCAACAGGGTATATAAAGTCATTTTTAGGTGCTATTGCTATGTTGTTTGTGTTACAAGCAGACAAAAAAAAAAAGAAAACCTATTCCTATAATACACAGGAAATATGAGTTTTAAATCTCTCCTCTTTGAGTTCTCTTTACAGTCTATACACTCAGGAGCCAAGGGAATGTTACCCATGGCAGTGGCTGTTTTACTGTATTGACAACAGGAAATGCAGGAAAACTGGCTTCCCCAGCTTAAAATCATTTTCTGGAGCTAGAAGGGGAAACAAGGGTAAATTTCAAAAGGTCCATACTTAACACGAAAGCCATTGGTAATACTGAGAATAAAGTCCTTGTCCATGGATCCTACAGTTCTAGCAGCTGAGATGGTTGGACTTGCCAAGAGCAGAAACCATAACGATCTCTTAGAGTAACTAAATCAAGGGTGGAAGTTTCCCTTCCAGGCTTTTACAACCAGCTGAAACAAACAGCTTCTTGCAGAAAAAGACAGACACACATGGAGGTGTCCTTTGTCACATTCTGGCTGGCTGTGAGAGCCCAGAGTTGGGGGTTGTGCAAAGGTGGCCCTTCTGGTGTCTGAAGATCTTGTTAGAGCCTGTAAACTTCTCATAATCGTATTTGTACTCAGCACTTCCTACTTCTCATGTCCTTCCTTTTCTACAGGAACAAATTTAACTTGTCTTTTGAAATCTCATTACCACAAAAATTTCTCCTTCCTGCGTCAGCCAGGCCTTACTGGCTGACAAAGAGAGAAAACAAGTTTTAATAAAAAGTAGGATTATTAAACTGGAAGTTGTTTACACACAGACTGGTATACCCAAGTTAGAGCGTGCACTGCAAATTGCCCAGCTGCTGCTCTGCCATCAAGATCTGTGTGTGCCAATTGCCCAGATTTTGGGGCTGGTAGGAGATCAGATACAGTCTGGCAGGTGATGAAATGCATTGCAAAAGGAAGTGGTGGGGTAGCACAGATAGAACTATAGCAGTGTTAATGTAAATGAGCAAGCAAAATAAGCTTAAAAACACAATACATCACAGTGTGTAGAAAGCTTAGCTTCACTCCAGCAGAAAGCTATTCTGGTTAATTCATGCAATCATTTTGCTGTCACTTGTCATGCCTGCTCCTAATAACAGAAGGGCTCAAAGTACTTTTTTACATCTCTGACAGAAGATACTGAATATTAATAAGAGCAACAACAAGGGACCATTTGGGAAGGCATCTTCTTAGCTGGCATTCCAGAAATTCCCTCTTGTTATCTTAAGCAAAGCTATCAGCTATATTGAAGATATTTATCTGACATGTTATGCAAGACATATGCATGGCATGGGAGGAAAATACAGGGTTCCTCAAGCTCAAGTGTTTTCTGAGGAAAGGACTGCCATGCATAACTGATGGCATTTTTCTGCAACTAACCAGTCTGCCTAAGTTTGCTGTCCTTCATGTACACTGGGAATGAAATGTGAGGAGGCTGATAATGGGAACATGAAATCAAACAATATAAAACAACTTGATTCCTCAAAAGACTTATGTAGGAAATGCAATATTTGGTTTCTTCCAAGCTTTGCTGATTTTAGCTTATTATTTATAAGGCTAAGAGCTGCTTCTGGGAAGAAATAGAGATGAATACACTGTCAACAATCTAAGGATTATTCTCAGACTGATTGAAACCCAAAAAGGTCAGAGATGTAAGCAACACAGTCTGCTTTTCTAAGACAAACTGTGAGTTAACTGTGCTGGGAAGAACTCACTGAAAGAGAGGAGAAACATGCACACAGAAATGCTCAGATTTTTATTTTCAATGTAGATGCACAAAGTAACTTTTTTTTACAGCAAAGTTAGGTCTATTTGTTTACCAAAAATAGTGAAGTCAAAAACTGATACAAAGAGCACACTTTATGTTATATGGATTCAAATTCATTATTATGCATACATCCAATTAAATCCACAAATACTTGTTTCCCAAAGAAATAAGACTATTATGCCTACAGTATATATGGATTGTTAATCAAAAATCAACAGGACCTCATATTTGCACTTAACTTCCTGTGGCTTTATGACTTCAATGGGAAATTTGTCAACAAAAAAAAACAATTTATGATTTGGTATTATGTTGGTATGCACTACAAAAAGTGGAAAGATCTGATCTGTGAAATTCTTTAGCCTTTTATAAAACCTTTGCATCAAGAAAGATAATGTTCAAGATATGGACCTACCTAACTAGGTATGTGCCAGTTAAAATAAATGACATACACAAAGAGGCACTGAGGCGAGCATCTATTGGGCAATAGCAAAAGCAAGTAACACTATCTCTGCTCATCCTGTAACCATTAAAACTGTAGAGAGTAATATTTTTCAGAAGAATTCATCTAGATTACTCCAGCTCTAAGTGAAAGATTAATCTCTTCAATAAATCATCTTGAAGTTAATTATTCCCAACTGAGTTAAAAGATCCATGCTGAAGCAGCAGTTTTTAATTGCATTTTAAGTGATTCATTCCTTTATAAAGTCATTACATGTGTATATGATCAGTTTCTTAGATGACCAAAATGTTAATTAGTGAAGGTTTTTGAGTTCATTAGAAGGCCTATACAAGGTGGGCATTTATAAGTTTGCCCACACCACTGTATTGCCTGAAACCAGGCTTCAGCAAGGATCTTCTGCAGTCAACAGCTCGTGATCTGCTATGTTAACTGCATTTTGCAGCATTCTGTATTTATTTGCTACTGCAGAACAAATTTGGAGCAGAGCCAGCTTCAGATGTCAAAGTGGTTTTTTCCCCCAGGAAATTACTTTTCAGGGTGAATATAAAAATTTTATTCTTTCAATGAATAGTTATGACTGAATACTCTGGGCTTGTCTACTTTTCAGAACTTTTTATAATATAATGCAATCTCTCTTAACAGGGAAATCTCTTCCTGGTTTTGACAGTCACACCAGAACTTGCAATCAGTAGACTGAGCCACCTTTTTAGTTTATTACTGGAGAGTAGGGGTGAAAGCTGGGGATTGAAAGGGTTAAAAACTACCTTTTGGACAAGTCTAACTATTGCACCATTTGAAAATGGTATGAAAAACAACTTGCAGTGCATGAACCTGAGGTTTAAAAGGTTTGAAGAACTTTCTAGTCTTATATACTTCCCTAGATTCCTGGTTTATGGGTATCCTGAGACAGGACAGTAAAAAGACTTTTGGTCTGATCCAGTCCAGCTCCTCATTTCCAGACCATAAGTTGCAGGAGTTGTATAAAGGAATCAATTTAAGTACATTGGTGAGCTCTACAAGCAACAAAGAGAACATAAGAAACCACACTGAAGATGAAAATAGCATAAGACTGACCAGAGGCAGGAAATGGTGAGGAATGATCAACTAGACAGGGGCTCTTTACCCTGGGAAAGTGAAGACTTAGGGGGATAATATGACAGAAGGCTAAAAAATAGCCATGTCAGGGAGAAGGTGAATGAGGAATGATTTTTTTTATATATAAGAACTAGTGGTTGTCAAATAAAATTGTGTGGCAGGTTGAAAACAAAAAGGGTAATGAAGCCCTTTATTATGATATTTCTAAAGTCTTAGAATTCTCTGCTGCAAGATGCTGCAGATTGCATAAGTTCACAGGTGTTTGAAGAGTAACCACATAAAGTCATGCCCTAGAAATCCACCAAGCATTATAAGATATAAGGACAAAGCTACTGCTTTAGAATCTGAAAACGGGAGTAGGAAATACCATTACATGTTTCCTTCCCATTTGTGTGCCTCTGCAGTCTTCCCTTACTTCTCCCCTTCTTGCCTAAACTTCCTAATTGCTCTCTTGGAGAAAGACAATACTGGGCCAAATGACTCCGTGACCTGACCTGGCACACCTATTTCTAAAGCCCCTTGTTCAACTCACATTTCTCTTCATTTGTTTTTTCCCTGAACTACACAACCATTGAACAGTTGAGTACTTAAAATTTCAGAAGGTAAAAAGTAGCATGCCCTTCCCTGTCACAACACATTTGGAACTTTCTCCTCAGCCATTGGGTTTCAGCTCTAAGAATCCAAAAATTGTAAAAGATGTGGACAGATGAAAAATTGAAAGATGTCAGTGTTTGCTTTAACATTTAAATAAAATAAATCCATGCAAAGATCCCCATGTCCTTAACCTAGGGCTAGGGATGTTGATGAAAACTCTGTGGTACTTCTCAGTCCTACAGCTCCTAATTGTTAATTGTCAGCCTAGACTGTCCTACCCCAGCCTAGGCTCACTCTCTGCTGGGATCAGGCTTCACTTTGCTAAGCCCTGCAGTGTGGTTGGTGACCGCTGCTCTGGGGTACAGGGCTCTGGAATGCATCACACTCAGCAGCAGCAAGGCCCCAGGGACTCTGCTGGAAATGCTGCCTTCGCTAACGCTGTCGGGAGCGAAGGGGAAGGCAATTAGGGTAACCCTAAGCCCCCACGAAGATCATGGGGTAGTGATGTTACTGACAATATAAGGAGAGAAAACAGGACTCCCAGAGTGAAAATATCACAGAAAGTCAAGCTCTTTGTCTATCTATACAACAGAATGGTTCTGCTGTTAAAAAGTCAGAATAAATTCTGATTTTTAATGCTCCAGTAAGTGTTTATATACTGTAAAGGTTTACAAAGAAATAATTGTGTTAGTGTTCTTCCTGGTCACGCACCTGCATCTTATAATGAAAAAAATAGATTACAATGTCTTTGTTGTACTACATTGTTCTATAACTGAGAATTAGGTTGTGTTTCATTTTATGTATTTTTAAAAGATACAGATAATTACATCTCTTACTAACAGTGATGAGGCAAATGGGAATTCTCAGGTGGGCTTTTAAGCCTCATCTCAGCGTGTTTGATGTAGAAACAAATATTAAAAGTACTCTAGTATTTTTTGTCAATGCTTTCCTGAATAAATTATTTTAAAAATACAGATTCTTTTGGTCTTTCATGCAGAAAGTATAATGAAAACAATTTTAATCTTAAAATGACTCATCGAGATGCCAAAGATTAAATTAGAGATAACAACAACCAATCCTTTTCCCATTTACTTGCAGTTGGTCATACCAATCTTCAGACAATATATGTGAAGTAAGTCATCTCTACTATTTCCATTACTGTGTTATGACACAATTTGGCAGATTTTTAGCTCCATTGCAAAAACTAATTGTGGGCCATACACATTCAGAATGATATGTGATCCCCAGCAACTGTAGGGCAGCAATATATTAAAAAAAATTGTTATTTTCTTCAACCAGTGAACGAAAACTGCATGCATTATGGAAATGAGAATTTAGTGCAGTATTTGACTGACAAAGGACAGGTCCAGTTCCTTTTAAGCTACTTCACAAAGATATTCCACCATATAAAACAATATCTAAACTAGACATTTTTGAGCTGAAGAAAGGGCAAATGAAACAGGGAAGAGAGAACTAAAGTCTGCAGCAAAGTATTGTCTCTACAGGAAGATTTTTTTTTCCATCTGCATAAACACTTGAATAATTACTCATCAGTTCTTCAAACTGGAAATTTGCAAAAAGCTGTTGAGCGTGGCTTTCAGTAGAATAAAGAGCATTATGGTCTCAATTACATCCTTGGAGGAGCTATAAAAAATGAAATCACGCAGATTGTTCCAATCTATGAGAACACCTTCATTTACTACTTATTTGTCAAATGGAATAAAATACCAGTGATGACCATTGGAAAGTTTTAGATAAATAAAATATGCTCAAAAGTGGGGAAAAAACTTTACTATCAGGTAGCTGCAGCTTTGCTGGATGAGCTAATTATTCATGTAGAGACATTTTCTAAATCTGTCACTTCAGACCATAATGGCTTCTAATTCTAGAAAGCCATTTGCCTAGAGCAGTAGTTGCTATTGCTCTAACTTAGCAACAAACCCAGTGCAACCTCACTTCTTCAGCTGAACAAAGACACTTGGCTCTCACCACAGAGTATCTCTGCGTCACCGGCACATTTTTACATGCCTCACATGTAGAGCACTTAACCATGGAACAGTTGGCTCAGAACACTGTTAGCTTAACATCCATTTACCTTCTCTGTCCTGGTAGCAACATTTTCAACAGAAACAGGCCAGAACTAACACCTGCTATACAAACATGCCTTGTTTACAGGTATGTTCAATCCGTGCCCCATTTTGCAGCTCCATCATTCAGTGTTATTCGTTCTTATACCCTTCATGCTTTAAAACTTCAGCAGCATTTACTATTCAAGGAAGCCTTTGCAATCTACTTTTCAAAAAAGCACCTTCCTTTAAGCTCAGGCCCAACTTCCACTATACCCAGAGTGGATTTTAAACCTAGGCTTCAGAATAAACATGTCTGCACACATTTCCTACATGGAGGTGAATGCAAACTGAAGTTGGAGCTCAGCAGAAAGGATAAAGATGCTGTTCTGTGGAAATTGTTTCACTGGACTCTATCACCAAAGTTCATCCTCTTTGCTCCTGTCCCATACCGAGAGAGAGCCTTTTGAAGACTGGGGTGAAATTTGCTTTCTTCTAGTCCTCAGGCACCTCTCCTGATCACCATGACCTTCCAAAGATGATCATGAGTGTCTTTGCTGGTATCCACCAGCTCTCTCAACACTTATGGATGCATCCTGTCAGGGCTTATGGACTTGGGGATGTCCATTTTGGCTGAGTGTTCTCTAAACCAAACCTCCTTGACCACAGGACATCCTTCAACATCCCTTTACCCTGGTCTCCAGGGTCAGAGACTCCTGAGGGCTGGTCTAGCCAGTGAAGATGGAAGAAATGACTGAGTTCAGTTACTCTGCTTTCTCTGCACCCTCTGTTACCAGGGGTCTCTCTCCATTTAGTGACAGAACCACATTACCCTTAGTTGTTAATGATGTATTTGAAAAAGCCCTTCTTGTTGTCCTTGACATCCTTGGCTGGATTTCATTCCAGATAAACTTGGCCTTCCTTGTCTCTTTTCTACTTAACCAGACAACCTCTCTATATTCATTCCAAGGGGCCTGACCCTGCTTCCATCTCCTGTGTATTTCCTGCTTATACTTGAGTAATGACAGGAGTTTCCTGTTCATCCATGCAAGTCACTTGCCCCCTTTGCCCAATTTCTTGCTCATCTGGATGCATTTTTCTTGAGCCTGGAAGAAGTGATCTCTAGAAATCAACATTCCCTGCAGGGCCCATTCCTATGGGATTCTTCCAAGAAAATCCCTGAAGAGGCTAAATTCAGCTCTCCTGAAGTCCATGGTGGCAATCTTACTTGCTGCCCTGCTTCCTCCTCACCCAAGACTGAACTCCACAATCTCATGGTCACAACAGCTAAGGCTGTTCCCAACCTAAAAGTCTCCATCAAGGCCTTACCTGTTGGTTATTAGGAGGTTAAGCAGCACACCATTCCCTGTGAGATCCTCCACTACCTGGGACAAGAAGTTGTCATCAGAGCTTTCCAGGAACCTTCTGGACTCTTTTTGCTTCTCTGGACTGTGTGGCTTCTTCAGCAGATGTCAGGGTAGATAAATCCCCCACAAGAACCAGTGCCTGTGACTTTGGTGCTGCTTCTAGCTGTCTGTGGAAGGCCTCATGCACTTCCTCCTCCTGCTCTGGTAGCAAACACCCACAACAGTGCCACCCTTTCTAGTCTGCCCTTTTATCCTAACACACAAGTTTTTTTTACATAAAAAACACCAGTACTTTGTAGGTTTTTCTGCATACAAAACCCAGAAGAACATTCAAAATGCATTTTTTCTCATGACCTTTCCTTAGAGAAGGCAAATCAGCTTATTGCCTTTGCATAGTACATTTGCAGCACACAATTCCTTATTAATCTCACACAGTGCTTTGCCACATACTTAAAAATGGGTTTGTGATATAGTACTCTGAGATGCTCTGTGGGCTTTACTGAGATTCATATGATTTTCTTATTCTGAAATTATAGTCCTGTGTATGAGAAATGTCTGTGTGATACATACTTTATCCTGAGGAAAACATTCAGTAATAAGCAACTGCTGTTCAAGAAGAGAGATGCTCTGACCACAGGAAAAGTTTCTTGCCTGATTGAAACCAGTTTATTCAGAGCTACCTCTTCTGGTATTCCATATAAAGAGAACGACTTGCTGATTTCAGCCAGCGACTTTTTATTTCCCTTTGCTGCTACCAAAATTAAGATTAAAAGTAATTTCTTATTGTCTAAGGATGCTAATTTAAAGAAACATTTCTTTCTCTAATTCTCTGTAATTTAATGCTGCAAATTAAAAAGTAGAAAATAATTAAGACAATATCAAGGGAAAAATGGAGAGCACAACTGTATGGGTTATAGTGAGAGAATTATAGCCAAGATTGTTTTTAAAAGTACAAGGGGGTCTTCTCTTGAAGAGTAACCTGATGAAAAAAAAAGTAAGAGAAAAACTACTACAACCTATTGCTTTTAATGTTAAGTGTTTTTTGTTTATCCAGACAGTATCAGCCTTGATACACCATGAATTTTTGGGGTGGGTAGGCAAAGTGTGGAGCCTCCAGGAGCTGAGAGGTTGTCAGTGACAGCACTCTGGCCACAAGCCTTTACCACAGCTGAATTTCACACTGTCTGAGTTCCATACCAGTTCATACATACTGGAAGCAGGGCCTCAGAAAAAAGAAAATACCAACTCCAGAGAGTGCAAGTCCAAGAACAAAGGAATGACCTGTGTGCCATGTATGTAATACTCCAAGATGTATATCAGTAATGTTCTTAGGTATATCTGTAAATGGAGTTTAGGAATAACAGTATTTAATGAAGAAGCAATTTTAAATGTGTTGAAAGTGTGCTAGGAAAAATCTTAGAAAATACTCCTCTGGTATCCATCTAGGTATTCTTTGTACATATACTACAACAGATAGTAAGAGATTAAACAGTCAAAACACAAAGTAACATGATGGTATAAAATCACACTAGTAAAAATACTAAATTTCTAAATCCTAGGTTACAGGTTCAGCAAATAACTGCAAATGTAAAGTCATGAAAGTAAAAAAGAGAATACTTTTTTTGTCTAAGTTCTCATTAGCATCCTGTAGTGACAGTACATTTTGTTGAGATCAACAGGAGGTAACAGTCATCCAGTACATCCTGGGACAGGATCCAGATAGCTGCTATTAAAAAGTCATAGATATAAAGTCTAAAATGGAAAGAGAAGGCTATACCAATCTGTATAAATCAAAGCTATAAATTCCAAATACTGTACTAACTGCATTGTATAAATTTAATAAGGTAAGAAAAAAGAACACAAAGAAAATAGTAGTCAGCATGATTACAAATGAAATTATTTAATTTTATTTGGAACAATGTGAAAAATTGTACAGATTCATTACTAGACGGAATTTGTAGGCTTGTTAGTTCAGGAGAAGTATAAACATTTTGCTATTCAGGTCTGTTAGGAATAATGATCAATTTCCCCTCCAAAACTAATAAAAAAAAATATGAGCAACAAGTATTTTTTTCAATCAGGTCTGGCCAATTTATATCTGGTATGTTTACAAGCCTGTATATTTAGTAATGCAGCTTTCTCAAAAATCTCAGATGCCTGTGGAAGCTCCAAAGGACTGGAAAAAAAAAAACATGGACTGTTTGGACTCTGATTAAAAGAAAATTGGGTAATTTAGGAACTTCAGGTCTGTCAACCTGTCAATCAATGCTTAGTCATCCATTCATGTGGTTGGAAAACTACCTATCCAATGTAATAACCAGTGAAAGTGATACCAAGCATTCGTGTCACAGCGATGTCCATCACCGCTGATGTGTAGAAAATAGATCCACTTTTACTAGGCTTTGTTCCTTAGTTGTTAGATGTTAAACTGTAGCATAATGTTTAATAGGAAATCATCTTAGGGACTCCCATGCATTTTGACTGATAATTGGGACAGAGTTCTGGAGACAGAATACAGGTGCTGGCAGTCATTGTTTACTGAACATAAACTCCAGAGACACTTAAACCCCTAGGCCTGCTAATTCAAACCTTGAAGAAACAAATGGAAAAAAACAGAGGCTAGGACAATGTTACTTTTCTTTGGCGAATTCCCTTATTAGAACGAGAAGTATCTGAAATCAGAAGTTCAAAAGACATGACAAATTGAAGAGGATTTAGAGAAGAGACAGGGGATGACTAAAGGAGTAAAAAACATGCCTTACTGACAGACCACAGAAGCTCATTCTGTTTAGGTATCAGGCTCCTTCGCCCAACAGTAATAACTCCATTATGCTGTGAGCCCGTTCTGGGAGCCGATCCAGCTGAAAGCAGGTCTGCCTTTTCCTGTTTGCTTGTTTTAAGGTCTCCATCTACACCAGGTCCCTGAACTGGTCCACTCCATGGCCACATCAGCAGTGCCAAGGAAAAACTGGTTACAGGGACGAGTGGCAGGGAACCGAAGGACACCACAGGACAGTTCATCCCCAGGTCTAGGTCAGTGGAACTACTTCAGTACACACCCTCCTGCAGAACACTCACTCCAGCCTCAGGGCATCGATGGAGAAGGCATTGCAGACCCTTCTGGGTGAAAGCCAAAGCTGGTGGCATTCACAGCCTAACAATTAACCAGGCACTGTAATGTCTTCTTTTGCACAAGCAGTATCACTCATGAAGTTAGATGTCAGTCCAAGAAATTTCACTGCCTGATTTAAAGACTCTGTTAGAGGAAGACATACAGTGTATGCTATGTTGAACAGCAGACCATATGATACAGACACTTCTTTCTGTCCTCAAACCCTAGGAGGTGATGTGTTGAAAAACATCCAATCTGATAATTGTCAAGCTGAAACTTCTCTTCTAGAAAAAGAAACACTGGTGCCTTTGTATACATATACTCTTAATCTAACATTTTCTAAAGAAATTGGACTGTTTGGCCCAGTTACCTGCAGGTGAGTGCTCTTCAGCCTCTACCATGATACAAACAAGTCCAAGAGGATAAACATGCTAGTGCTCCAGCAAAACTGATGAAGTTATCATTCTCACCTTAAACAGAAAAGGTGCCTTTACCCAGTGTTGTTATAGTTTATGCAGCACTTTTCATGGTTTATTTAGACCATAAAATTTTAAAGAACTGTAAAACTCTTTTTAAGTGAATTGTCCTCATTGTCCCTTTAGGGCCATGGCAGATAATTTATTAGACAGATTACTGTAAACAGCTGAATCTTTCCCATATTCCAACCATTCCTCGAGACGGCGGATAAAGACTGTGAAAGCAAACCCTGGAAATAAGTGGGTCAGAAATCTCGTGGAGAAGAAGTGCCAATTCCTGGCTGTTGGGCTGCACGGAGTGTACCAGAATACAAATGCTGTCCCTTTATTCAGACAAGGCACCAGCAGCAGGACCGTGCTGGCCCAGGGACTACTGTGCTACCTTGGTCATGGCCAGGAAGGAAGCGAGGCACAGGGGGCAGCTGTGGTGAGGACCAGTGGGTAATCCTGGGGCCTGGGACTCAGCTGCCCACCCAGCTTGGTTCTGACTGCACAAGGGACCACAGCAGAAAGAGATTGCTATGGAACAATTTGTAATCACTGCAAGACCTCCTGGTGCTTACAGCTTTCAGAAATATTCGTGCCTTGAGCTGTCAACCATAAGAAGATGTAGAAGTGAATTTTACAAGGTGGGGAAAATTAGGAGTGTTTGTACAAGGCTATAAATTTGGGGGGGAAAGTGCATCATTTCTATCCTTTACAAAAAAAAAAAAGGTCGTTCTTGGTACAGTCTCTGCCCTTTTGAAGGGAAAAACTTTAACTTCAGGCTTCTAATAATCACAGGCTTTGCTGTAATATGAGGACAAACATTGTCACTAAGCTATTTGGAAAATATGAGTCAAAACCAAACTACATTCAAATCTATGGAAGTCATATGAATATATACTTTTCTAAAGAACCACTTATTAAGGGTGGGTGCGACCTTAAAGTTCAGCCAAGACTAGAAAACCAGACAGAATTGAGATGGCAACATTGAAGGTGATTTCAGTTATCTCTGAAATAAAAAAAGATAGGTTGTTCTTCTCATCACAGCAGCACTGCATTCCCTGCTCAAGAATGAGGGAGAAGACTGGAGGACTTTTCCTTTTTTTTATTTTTTCCAGTAACAGCCTGCTCCTTAATAAATTAACCAAGGCTCTGTCTTTACCTCAAAATTACACATTAAAAACATAGATCACATGGTCTTTATCAATGGACCTGTTTTTGTCATCACAATCTAGATATTCTGGTCTCAACTTCTTTGGCTCAACTTCAATGAATCTACACTTACTTTAATTCTATGTTGAGAAAATTGTTAAGCTGCAAAAGGCAAGTCAGAGGCTACATGGAGCTAGGCATTCAAATCCTAGTGATTCCATGATTCTATGATTCCTATATGCTCCCGTACACACTTTCCTACCTTTTGCATTATGTTGAAACAAAGGATGATTAATGTTAACTCGAAGCAAGGTGTACCACTAACATTGTAATTTCCCAGCTGCTAAACACAGAGCTTTTTTGAAGGAGAAAATCAAAATAATTTCTTTCATCCAGATGACATGAAATAAAACCTAGAACAAGCAAATGTCATCAAGGACTTTAGCTTTCCAGGGCAGGCTGGGTTTGCATGGTGGGTATAATGTGTGAGTGTATTACTTGGATTATACAGAAAAATATCTTTGATTTCCTGTGATACCAAGAATTTTTCCCAAATTCCTTGAAGCTGTTCCCATTTTGTGCAAGAATATTTCCTAGCTTTTATTTCTTCACAAGAAAACAGACCTGTTTCAAATCCCTGACTCACTGTTGCCAACAACTTTGACAGAAGTATCAAATGCTCCATAGTGTGTGCTAAAAAACTTGTAAAGCAAGAAAAGTGTAACAGAGTTTAATTTTATTCCAGTTTGAGCACAGTGGAGAGTAGAATGGGGAAGAAATGTGATAATTTGACCAGCAATGGTTTTGACTGTCACAGCAGTTGTGCTGTGTATTTCCAACAGACTATTTGCAATGGTGGCATTACTACTCCAGCAGTCATACATATGAGTTTTGTGTAGCAGCAGGGGAAAAACACATGCCGCTCATTTTAATGAAAAACAAAATTAGCATTCAGTTTCATAAAACCAAGTACTTTCTAAATAAATAACACACTAGCACTAATATTTCATTGAAAACTATACTGAAGCGTTCTTACAATAAAGAAAAGAACAAAAAACAACCCTGCCCTGAGGCAAATCAAACCTTTGGAAAATATTTTCCTGTATGCTTTGATTCACCCTTAGTAGTGATGCAGAAATTAGGAGTCTGTAAGTATTTTTAAGACATTCTAGCATACCCATTAGTTTGACTGACTGGTCAGAGCTGTAAAAGTAGGAGTGACCACCTGCCTTCTCACTCTGCAGGGATTTAGTACACTCAGACTATATAGACAGTGCCAGGTATAAATCACAGTATTCTGTCAGCCTTGTTTCCTATTGAAATAAGGCTCATGGCATTTGCATTGTCCATTTGGGTGGAAATCTGTCCCCCTTAACTTCTGAGTTGATGGGTAATTTAAACACAATCAAAAGAACTGAAAAAACCTAACCGCTGTTACATTCTTACAAATTCTATGAATACTGATGGCGGGGTAAGGGAAAGGAAGAAGAAAATCTGTAGGTCATGGAGGGACAAAGCTAAAATTCAGCTGGTAACCTTCAGCCTAGCAGAAGGTGGCTCTGGCAAGGAATGTGCCTCCTTTTTCAATTACAAATTGAATAAAATTGGCAGGGATGAGCAGAAGGAGTAGCACAAAGAAAATGAGACCTAAGCCTTGAGACTCAAAGTTTTGTTGCTCATAGAATGACCTCCTTTCTTATATTATTGCATGAAAACAAAGCACTCAAATACTATCAAGCTTTCAAATTAAATAGTTGATTAAACTTCCTTCATCTGTCTCCTTTGTAGTATAACCATGATACCCAAGAAAGAACTATTAAATGTACAGGCACTTCACACGTGGATTATACTAACAAGTCACTACTCATTTTCTATGAGGCTGACCACAAGTTTAGAAGAGTTTGCTAGATATCACAGGGTAGCTAACAAAAATTTCTAGATGCAATTCCCTCAGATCATGTATTACCTTAGGTATTAATATTTCTTTCATTAAATGAGCACTGTATCCCATGTTTTCTGGCTTCATTAAAAAATCAACATTTGACTTCAACAATTACTCAGTGCTTCAAATTAAGCTGTTCAATCACTATTTTTTCCTGAGGATTGACTGACCAGCACTACAAAAATTCTATGATGCTTAAAAGGAAATTATGCAGTCTGAGTATTATACATTTCTGTTTATCCACGGGTGTTACCAGAGGTCTCTGTATACATTATTTCCTTTGTGCTTCTGCTTTACACATTAGTTTGGAGTCTTTGCTGAAGTTACAAATATGATACTGTGGGAGAACAAAGCTAACAACATCTGCACAGAGAATAAAAAGGACAGCATAAACCACACAACTGAGTTAATATTTAAAGAACAAAAATTTAATTTGGTATGCAACTTTGTCCTATGAGGATCTTTATTTTCAATGCTATACATGTGAAAATAAGAATGAATAAGTGGCTTATTATCTACATGTATAAAAATATAAACATCCTATCAAACATATGCAAAAATCACCTTTCATGATATGCATCACTGAAAAGACCTATCCCTTAAATTCTAATTAAAAGAGACTGCCCTTGTGGGTTTTTTAATAGCACTTGTAAATGCTACTGCATTCATCCATAAGTACATGAACTGTGAACAGCAACAGCTACAAAATGTATACAGGACTCCAGTACTGTGCCTTTATATTTTTGTATGTTTTCATGTCAACAAGTCAGCAAAGTCATTGTGTTTATCCATTCTTCAAGCTCTCAGCAAAACAGACAAGCAAAACTCATTGACTTCGCCTTGAGCATTTTTCCTTTTAAAAAGTTTACTGCCATTACTAAGTAATGGTTCAGAAAAGTATCATCTTCTGTGGCAAAGCATCAAATGACTATTGCAACATCATTTTAAGCCTGCTGACAATACTGATAATGAGTTATCAGTAAATTAAAGGCCCATTTCTTAACACTAATAATGCTTAAAAGTTTTTAGCACAAAGACTAAAAAAAATCCTGTTTATATTACATCCATTTTTACATAAAAAGTGAGAATTACTGGGTCATCTGCCAGGAAAGGGATAGGCAACCATTAATCAAAAGACAGGCAATCTTTGTTTTAGAGATGCATTCAGCCACCTAGAAAATTCACATTCAAGCAAATACGTCATCAATTTCAGTTCCACAAGCTGATGATACTCATATTCAGTTTTTCCATTGAAACAGGTATTAGAAACCAGCAAAACATTACCATGTTATGTACATAACATAATGTGAAAATGCTCAGCTAGATACATTATGAAATCCTGTAGCACTAAAATTATTAAAAAACCTAAATGATTAGTGTAAAATGTTTATATACTGTATATATGTACACTAAATCACAAGGTCAATTTAAAACTGCCCCTATTCATAGCTCCTATGATGGATTTAGTAAGCTACCAGATTCTTAAAAAAAGAAAGCTATCTAGAGCAAATTTTAACACTTTATACTGAAAACTGATTTTATACAAAATCTTAAAAAACATACTTCAGAGTTACTTAACAGAAACTAGAAAAAGACAGTCATTACTCTTGAGAAGGGCACTGTAAAGACCTAGTAGCTGTGATCAATGTCTTTTCACTTGTGGTAAAAGTTAAGCACAAAGAAGTCATCTCAGAGTAAGGCATAGGACAAACAGACTTCATTCCATCCTCAGGTGTATTGGCCTCTCACTGTATCTTATTGCTCATCTAATTTGGCAGGTTTACATTTCTATCCCTCTAAAAATACTCCATAATACAACTATCTACAAATGGAGAGTATCCAGTGCTTTCATATGCACATCTTCAATTCAATCACATTGATAAACAACCTTGCTAATACTAGAAAAAAGAAGCCATGGTGGTGCAAATCATTTTCAGTTTTATGTAGTTGTGCATGCACTTAATGAAAGACCAAGTGAACAGAGACTGAGCACTGAAACTCGATAGAAATGTAGCTATAGCTGTTTCCAAAGGAAGTAGGGTTTTTTAAAAAAGCCCTACTGTGAAATTCTTTGGTTAGAATACAGGTGCTAGCAGTATTTCTAAATTTGGAGTTAGAACTAGAACTAACTAGAACTAGAATTATTGTTCCAGAGTTTTAAAAACATAACTTCAAGCCTTTAATATGTACTGCTAAATTCTTCAACACATGAGATATATTTAGGATATTTTTCTGTGATGGTCTGAACAGGCTACAACATTCTTAAATCAAGTTTAGGTTCTTAAAGAGAAGTGCTTTTATACTCCAGACTTCAAGAATTTATTAGAAAGAGCTGCTGAATCTCTGTAAAACCTGTGGCTAAGATCATCTGTTCCAACATAGACTCTGACTGCCTCCTCTGGGAAAGACTGTTATTCAGCAGTAACAAAATACAGAAGTAATTTCCCTTGAAGAAAGTTGGCATCATTCTTTTTTTTTTCTGAGGACAGGGCTCAATCCTTTCTAGGAAGCAATAAGTTTGTTGAAGAAGAGGTACACAACTCTCACCAGTGTCAGTGCCCAGATAATACTGGTATGAAAACTAAGGAAATGGCTCTTTAAAAAGTGATTTTTGTCATCTGTTGGCTTCAGAGTTTTACAGCACAAACATGATAAAAAGTAACAAGGGTGCTCTTGATGACAGTTATAACGTACATCTGCACTAATTCAATGTACATGATTTCAGCTTCCCAGGACCCTGGCCCCACCTTTACTCAGGCAAGCCTGGCTTCACCTCACTCCCATTGTTTTGAGGGTGTGTAAGGAAATATGCATTGAGATTTCTGTCCTTATTATAGTCAGTAACTTCAAGAGAATTATAAGGACTTCAGACCACCCATGGAAGTTACAATTCACAAGCACTTTAATTTTTCAAAGTGTCGTTGTTTTACCTCTCAAGGGAATAAACACATGTCTCTGAGGACACTTCATAGTTCAAATGGTTGGTTATCCAGCAAATCTGTCCTTTCACATCAGCCTTACATGCTCACTGTCCAGGCCCTGGTCCAGCTTAACAGAGAGGAGTTCAGGGACATGGGGAGCAAAGAGGGGAGATGGGAGCAACCAGTTGTGAAGGGCCACATGCATGCCTCCTACAAAGTTACTCGTCTAAACAGATAAAGTATAAGCCAGTGCTAACCTCTCACAGTCAGGCTTCCTTTCTATGTGACAGTCCTTCACAGAGAGACATCACTCTGATGGGTGGGGAAGGGAGGAGTTAAAAATGGACCATTTGGGGTCTGCTCACCAAGGGAAACTCCCTCATAAGGGTATTGGGATGGGAAAAGGCAGGCATTTGTCATGCCCTCTTCAACAGAAGTTGCTCAAAGCAACTTTAAAGTTTCTCAGCCCCTACCTGGATGATTTTTTAAATGTCCCACCCTGACAGAGCTATACCTCGGCTCTGTGTGGGGAGAGGGACAAAGACTGGGTGCACATGCATGCTTTTGTGGGACCGGCATTTGTCTACTCCCAATATTCCTCTCCTTCCTTGCTACCAACACAGCTACTGGGAGACGCAGGAGGGAGGGTGAAGGTGGGAGCCAGGATATGGTGGCTGATCAGGGACGTGGTGGCCAAGCAGGGACACGACAGCCGAGGCACAACACAGAGAGCTCCTGCCCCCGGGGCCGTCAGGAGGTGCCGCAAGAGGGGTGGGGGCTGCGCCGGGGCTGGCCCGCCTTGTGCGTGGAGGCAGACACCGGGGTGAGAAAAGCACAGGAGACACAGCCCCGCTTCACATCCTCCTTCCTTCGGGATGCGAGGGGACCGTAGGTGCGAGGGTGTGCAGGGCCGGCTGTCTTGTCCCCACGCCACGGGCTGGGCGGATGCTCAGTCCCGGCAGAAAACATACTCGGTGTAGCTGGTCCAGATCTTGTCATCGGCGGGACCGCCCTGCTCGGGAGCGAAGGCGCAGGTGCCAGTGGAGGAGCAGGCGGCCATGCGGAAGCCGGCCTCGGAGAGTCGGTCGAAGGCTTGCTCGAGGAAGTTGAACTTGAGGTAGTAGCGGGCAGTGTAGCGCTCGGGAGGGCGGTCGGGGTCGCGGCTCTCGTTCAAGGTCTCCCCGAAGACCTCTTTGGCCAGGGCCGTCTTGCCGCAGACAGTGATGCGGGCCACCCGCCGGAATTTGGCATCAGCCTGCGCCTCCCGCCCGATGGTGTAGGAGCCCCGGTAGCCGATGGTGATGTAGCCCGAGCGCCGCCCGCCCGCCCCGTCCAGCGACTGCGAGGGCGTGAGCAGCGGCCCGCCCGAGGGGCTGCGGCTGGCGGTGGGCGACGGAGCGGACGCCA
>WBNO01015998.1:22029-39671 GCA_013400575.1 Peucedramus taeniatus
GGGGTGGGGACCCTGTCCCTGCCCGGTGCTCGCCCGCCGGGCTCCCGTCGCCGTGGGCGAGCACCGCGGTGTGTGTCCAGCGGGGATAAAACCTCGGGGGTCCCGCTCCCCTCCCTGTCTCCCCCGACCACCCTGAGCGAGGCTTCGGCTCCGGCTCAGTCCTCGCTTCTCCGAGAAGTCTCGTTTTTCGCAGGCAAGAAAAGCCCTCCGTTTGCCCCGAAGTGCAGCAGCGGGCAAGCGGCGGGACGCTGCTGCTCTGCCGAAGGCGCCGTGCTGTACCCCTGCTAATCTTCCTCAGGCTTGTCCCAACCCTCTTCAAATGAGAACCCCGGCGAGACAACCGTGTCCCCTCCCTCCTGTCGCCTTCGCAGGAGAAAACGCGATCCTGTGGTGCTGCACTCGCCTCACGCGGCTCCCCGGCCTTTTTCGGGCTTGCAAGACACCCCCATCACTACGCAGGTTTTTAACGCTCTGAAAGACTCCGTAAAACCCCCCCCGATCCTCATTCCCGGAGGGAGACGCGACGGATCGCACCGCCGGGAGCGCCGTCCAAGGGATGCCCCGCCGGCCGGGGGAAGACCCTGGTGGCGAGGGACACCTCGGCGCGGATGGGGTCCCCTCCAGCTGCCTGACAAGCGGCACTTCACCGTGAGAGCCAGGCTCCTCGTGTCTGCGTGCATATTTGTGTATTTAGGTGCCCTTACAGCTCAGATTTAATTAGGATTAATTAGGTACATCGGGATCTGCGTGAAACATAAGCACCTATTTAACATGCGTTGGTAGAAGGTATTTGTCTCAGGCTTTGCTTGAATTTAATCTACGCTTCTGTGTCTCTTTGCAAGCAGCAGTAAAGAGCTGCTGCCTTGATGCATTCAGGAGCTCACGTGTGCTTTCTTCCTCAAGAGAAGAGCTCGGAGGACAGGAAGGTCGGAGGAGTATGAGGGCAATGGCCAGCGCTCTCCTTTCGTGCGGGTGAACGAAACCCTCTCTAAACTGCCCTACTGCAAGTGCCCCACTGCAGTGGTCTGTGAAGTAGAAATCAAAAGATGCAGAGGCAGGGGGTAGAAGCCCTTCAAAAACTGGGAAGTGGGAAAGGAAGGAAAGGGAAGATAGTTCTCGAGAAGCAAGATGTTTGCCCAAGAGAAGAAGAGGAAGAAGAGGGGGAGTTGAGAAACAGAAGTTTTGAAAAGGGAATGGATGCTAAAAAAGAATTATGTGTCTAGGGAGAACTGACAGGGAGATGGTGTGGTCTAAGGAAGGAGATGGGGTGGTCTGGGGAGAGTGGGCACTCAGAATTTACAGGAGTTTCATCTGAAAAAGACTAAGAATATGGTAACAAAGATGTGGACCATTACTTTTTCCATGTTGGAAATCCAGTTACCAGGACTTTGACCACCAAGTATTTTCATTTGTGGGAGTGGAATGGCAAAGTAGGTTAATCTGATGCTTTGCTGACATTTTGTTACAAGAGCTTGTTTCTCTTTTCTTTCTATGTTTTTGTTTGGTTTGGTTTTGGTTGGTTGGTTTTTGTTTGGTTTTTTGAGAGAAGTGGAAGAGAGGTTAAAACAGCTCTGAAAGATGAGGGGAGATGAAATAATCTTGAGTTAAATTGTTTTGCTACCCTTTTAAACAGCTGAGTTTGTTGCTGGAGGAAGGAAAAAAGGGGGAAATAACGTGACATGTACTGCCACGCACGGAATCTTTGTTTTCTTTCTGTATACTATTTCAGGGTCAATTCACCAGAGTAAAAGCGCATGAAATTTTCACGTGGTGGTTGGCTGGTGACAGTTTTATGGAGTTGCTTTTACCTCTTGGACTCTTAATGTGGCATCTCCCCCCACATCACCCTGCTCCCGGCCCTACTTAGCAAGAAGCCACCTCAAGAGCCTCCCACAGATTCGTATTTTAAACTCCACTTCCCTAGTGTGGGCTCTCTATTGAGAGCACTGTGATTAAACTGTGCACCCAGAGGATGAGATCATATAATGCTTGAGCAGGCGCTTATTCATAGCAGAATTTGCAGTGGAAGATTTTGTACCTACCAGCAGGTGAGTCTTAACAAATGCTCCCATATTAAAAAATGGGATCTTTAATTCATCTGTTAATTAAAATTATTTCATTTTTCTGGCATTAGGTGAGTATTAACGCAGGTTAAGAAAAAACAAAAAAACCTCTAACATAGTTATTAGACTTGAACTTTCTGTTTGTCTTGAGCTTCGTTCAATTTGAGACCAGACTTCATAAGACCTGAGCTTAATGGATTCTTCTAATGCATCTTTTCAGAAGCTTCAGAGATGAGTAAGTTGTGCTGCTCCTTCAGCCACTGCCTCCTCAGAGCTCCTCTGCCTGCCTGCTGTCTCATGGGAGGTCAGGTGACAGGGACCCACCGTGCTCCTGTGCAGCACCCTGTGATGTCCAAAGCCCACACACATTTAAAGGGCTGGGGAGGAGCACAGCTGACACAAGGAGTTATTTGGCCCACTGTCCCAGGCCTCTTTTTAAGGGCACAAACCAGCCCATCCCACTGCAGTGTTCTCTCTGTCAATGTGAAGCTGACTCCAGACTCCCCTTTATAAAGGGAGCAAGGAGCCTTCTCAAGACACTGTTCATACAGCCTGTTCAACAGTCCTGGGCAAAGACCCAGCTTGCATTGTTTGTCTCCGAGATAGATGTCATTTTTTGGGCTTAAAAACATGCCCAGCACTGAAATAACTCTTCTGAAGCTACGTTGCTTCAGAGAAATTATATTCTGTGGGCATCTCACTGCTGCTTATGCCTTGCCTGGCTGCGAGGCTTTGGTTATTGTAACTTCTTTCGTCAACAGATTTTTCCTCTTTTCACAATATGTTCATCCAATTTCTTCTCCATTTCCTATCTCTTTTCATTTGGCAACGTTTGTCTCAGTGAGGAGGACTGGGCTTCGTCTGTGGGTATTACAATGGGTAAATATATCAACAATTTTTTACTGATGTGTCAGTCACTGGGTTGCATAACACAGTCGTAGTGGTTTATTCTTATTTTGTGTGGGAGACAGTGAAATATTGGTACATGTAACATTAAAGGCTGCCACAGAATGCCTTCTGTAAGGCATACAGCCCCCATAAAGGGTGGTAAATATTAAATATGGTCTTATGAACAGGCAAAGCTTTATGACAATAAATGTGTAGTTGAATATCTCTGACTGTGCAGTACTGGGCCATTTCTGGGCAGTAGCTCTTACAGTTAAGACAGTCACATTTCAATGTTTGCTATTAGCTGCTGACCAGAACTAGCTACAGGGATACTGTCTTAACCTGTCAGGATACAACAGTTTTTCTTTTAATATTTTGAGAAGNGTTATTTCCATGTTTACAAAGATGCTTCCATCGCGATGGGCCCCTGTTTTGCATTTTGGGCGGTACACCCACGGATGATCCAGGTTTATTCAGGGAGGACGGTTCTCTTCACAAATGGAGGAAGGGTTACACCTAGTGGCACTAAATCCACACTGCAATTAAGAAATACAAAGGGCTCCAAAGTATTGCCAGCATGACCCCAAGGCACATAAAGAGAAAACTATACTTTTTCGGTAGATGTAAACTATTGTGTATTCAGCTTCTTTGTGAGAAACTTAGTAGAGCAAAAACATATTTTATTCCTGTTCTGAACTAAAGTGTTGGTTTATTATTTATTCTAGCAGTCTTCACTGTGTGAAGTGGTATAATGTTGCTTTAAAATACCTAATTACATATGACTGTGTTGTTTGAATTTTAATACTGAATTCAGTTAAATATTTAGCCTTCTGCATAAAATCATCAAAAGGAGTTAGTGATTTAAACTGAACTGGAGGTTCAAATACACTCATTTAAGCTTCACAGTCTTGTTTAGACAACGCAAGAAAAAGAGTCTAGTAGTCCCACAGCAGAGCATATTGCCCAAGAGTCAGAAATCCTTTGCTTTTTTGGGACTTACATGCTCTCTAAAATGTGTGCAGTTCCACAGGTTTGTCTTTGACAGTCAATGGATGGCTATTAGGTTGAAACCTTTCCCATTTCTGAGTCATTGTTCAGAGTGAACTTATCAGCCTCAGCATTATGCTCAAGTGATACCAAGTAATATTTCAAAAAACTTGAATTATGCATCATTCCACCTGCTGACAGAAGAAGAATTCAACTCCTTCTAAAGGGAATGCTCTCTCTCTGCAAACTCAGTTTCACAGGCTGTATATAGCTGAAGACAAATGCATACATTCATAGATTCCAATATTTCATGTGAATTGTAATGAATGTTACCTGTGAAGTTACATCTGATAATATCTCTTCATAGAAATTGTTTTGTCTTTGTGTTTGCATATACAGCTGAATATGTTTAGCTGGGACTGTATGTTCCAGGAAATCCACCTGCTGTGAAAATCTGCACATTCAAGCATGAAAAGTATGGAAGAGCCAGAATAACACAGGCTGTAAGGAACCTCAGAAAGTCATCGAGGGCTTATGCACTTTCCTCCTGCCAGGGTGCTACAGACATTTCTTTGGATAATTTTGTGAGGGCAATGCTGAGTCTGAAGAAGAGGGAGGGAGAGAAGGAGGATCAACATTAGCAGTGTATTCTCTGTCCTTGGTGGGTACAGAGCTACAGAGTGTGACTGAGAAACATAATCAAGTGAGCAATTAGTGAAGGTCAGAGCTGTGTTAATTTCCTTCAAGCACCTTTGTGAAAATTGGAAGACAAAAAGTACCCTCTCAGTGTCGTGGGGACATGCAAGTAGTTTCTGCCTCAGTAAACAAGAGCACTGAAGGAGACACCTTCCACACACATCTTGAGCATCACTGAATTTGGAGAACACAAGAAAAGAGGCTATGCGCCTTTTGTCAAATGGGGAAATATTCCCAACTGCCTCTTTCCAGGTGATATCTAGGAAAATGTGATACTTAATCTCCTGTTTCAGTTAATTATAAGGAAGTTACAGCCCTGTCCAATACCAAAGGAGCAGAGGACAGCTGTGTCATTTCACAACATGCAGTGGTGTGGTATTTTACATGCACAACATGTGAGGCTTTTCTCCTTTGTTAAATTACTCACAACCCCTATGGAGCAGCTTTAAATCAGAGTTCTTTTTATGAGCCTGGGCTCTTGGAAAGTAATCTTCTGTATCTCTGTGAAACATTTCAGTCAAATCTTCTCTCAGCAATTCTCCTATCTGTGAATAAATAGCATTCTGACCTGGCTTCTACCACAACAACAACAGAAAGACAACCAGGCCTCTGCAGAACACATGAGTGGAATCTACATCCATCTTCTACATTACCATCTGTGTGACTCTAGAGCCTTAAGCTGTCTCTTAGGACTTAACAGTGTGAGGATTCAGCACAAGAGCTCTCTTAATAAGGAAAATACAACTCATTATCTAGCTAATTAGGATAAAAAAAACAACTTCCACTCCCTCTTCTTATCAGCCTACCTTCCTGTAGGTTGGACAGGCTTCAGATAGGTTTTAAAGGGGTAAAAGCACATTTTTTGTTGCTTTTGGATACAATGAAAAGATAAGAGCATTGATCTGCAGAGGAACAAGGTAAGGGCTGTCCCTAAGTCTCTTCTTCTGAGAAGTTATTCACAAGGATGGTATCATTCCTGGGTAGGAATTCTATCCAAGAAAAAAATGCCTTTTAATGATTTTTTTTTTTTTAATTTACAGGTCTTACTTACACCCTTTTCTTAAAAAAATGTGTTTTAAAAAGAATTTAAAATGTATGGATAAAATTTTTTTTTTTGACAGACTGATCCCTCAAAGGTAGAATAGTTAATAATAATGACATTGGTGATTGTGTGCTTCAAATTTTTGTATTCACTTTAGCTGTGATTTGGAGGTATACTGTTCACTAATTGAGCATGTTTCAAAATCATAACTGTGGCCAGTGAACAGTAATTAATGCATTTGCTTTTGCTTTCTTCCACTGTGTACCAATGCAAGCTGTGCTTAACCATTATTAACTCTTTAAGTTACATTAAAATAAGCAAATGAAATGCAGTCATTCATTTCAGCAGACTCAGAAATTGAATGTGCTGGTTTGCTCTCTTTGCATCTTTTTCTGTTGAAAACAATTTAAAATTCCTGTTATGTTTAATAGAAGAAATATCAAAACCCTTAGCAGGGGTGCTTACAGCATCTGCAAAGTTATGAGGGAGGTGAAAGCTCACAGCAGGCACTTAACTAGAGATAAGTTGGTAAATGATTTTTTTACTACCTTAGGTACCTTGCTTGAGTACCTGAGAAAAACATATTTGCACTAGTTTAGTTTTTTCCTCTGCTGAGACCCAAGTTTGTATCCCTGCTGGCAGAACTGACCTTAGTGCTGTCAAACTCAACTGCTTTCACAGCCCATGTAAATTACTGAATGGTATTAAACTGTCAGGGAATGAATGGCAGCACAAGGCTTGTGCAGTGTTTCACAGTCCCCTGCTTGCTCCTCTCCCCTCAGGGTATCAGTCCTGAAGGATGCTTTGAGTAGAGGTGGTTCCAGCTTTCCACTGTGCTTCACAGTTTAGTGTCTCTCCACCAGATTTCATCATCTCTCAACAAAGGCTGAAATGAAATTAATGAAATCTCATTAGAGAATTGCTATTCACTTCCACAGAAGTGAAGATTAAAAACTATTTCTATACACAGAAAGAGAGAACCTTCAATGTTAGCATACTCAAAGTTGTTTCTCCTTCTTTGGCCTCAGAGCCTCCTACATGATGAGTGCAGCTCCACAAACTCTTAGCTGCTCCAGACATCCTGGAAAATATCCATTCTGTCAAGACCTTGCCAAAGTACATGTCACCAATGGCTATAACTAGAGTTCATGCCAGTGAGGACATCTGTGAGTGAAGGCTGTAATTATATACTGTCAGCTCTTGCAGGCAGTGTATCTCAGCTGTTCAACCCATGCCAGAAAGGGATGCTGGACCTCCTCTTCACTGATACCCTTCCTGACCTGCTATGTGAAATAATGTGTCACAGAGAATACATTTCAGTTACTTGGCAGGGAAAATTATTCACTCCTAAACTGCCAAAAATCTCTGCCTAGAGGGTGAGATAGCAGACAGCTTTCTGTTAGGGCCAAAATTGAGTTTGCCAGAACATTTCCTTCAGCCCTTATCCTTAGCAGTGCTTCCAGAAATTCTCCTACCTGTTATCCCCTGCATAAACCAACACGATGTTTTCTTTGGACTGAGCCAAGCTTGAAGAAACTTGGAATCAACTTAATCAGGCATAGCTGATGCTTCCCAGCTTGCTGATGCGCTGTGCTAATGAGATGTTATTGCCCAAAGTAATGAAAAGCATCTGTTTCTTACCTGTAAAGAAAGACTGAGCGTTGCTTCTATTTGCTTGAAGGGGAGTTTGACAAGCTTGTCTTCCTTCTTAGAAAAGTTCATTGCATGTATTTTGCTCTTGGCCT
Organism: Peucedramus taeniatus; assembly: GCA_013400575.1. NCBI lineage: Eukaryota > Metazoa > Chordata > Aves > Passeriformes > Fringillidae > Peucedramus > Peucedramus taeniatus. The sequence goes on from WBNO01015998.1 coordinate 29,451, forward strand.
CTTGGAGAGGCCCAAATAGAACTCATGTGTCTAGAAAAATCTGAATGTGCTTTCCTGTTCCAAGTGTTTACATGGAAGGATTACTATTCTGCTTTGTAGGGATTTCCTGTAAGATATCATCTATGTATGATTCATGATTGTAAATGCAAATAATACATAACCACTAAAAATAAATATATCAACAGAATAAATGTTTGAGAGACATGTAAGAGATACATGGAACGAAGAGTGTGTTTAGATTTCATGAAGTTTTAATGAAGCAAACATCTGGATTTACAGAAAATCACAGCCAGTTAATTCCAGCAGCCTACAGAGCCTTCAAGCCCTTGAGAATATAGGAATTAGGTTTTTAAGAGGCTCTCTTCTTTTTCTATACAGCAAGCTGTTGGAAAAAAAAAAAAAAAAGATTTATTAATTGCTTATGAACTAAGCAGAGGAATTATCTTTCCTGTGTCAGCAACATGACAACAGGAGAAGTATATGCCCCAAAGTTTTGCTAGCCTGGAAAGTGTTATGCCCATGCAAAGCAAATTGTTTATTTGTTTTCACCTTTTAATTTTTCATGAGTGTTATGTATGTATAGTTCTTGCCAAAATGCCTTTCTCAGAAAATAAAAAGCTTTCTTCATTAATGTTTGTATTTTTTAACTGAATGCCAAGAGTCTAGATTGTATCAGAGCTGAGTCCCTTAAATAAAACCCTTTCAAATAAAGCAAGCAGAAAAAAATCTATTCATCTCAAGGAGGTTAAATCACATATAAATAAGCTGAGATTATAGGATGGATCTTAGTGAAGGGGAAGCTTATCTGAGAAGCAAGAGATAAGCATAAAGCCTCCAGTCATAGTGACAGTAAAAGGCTTCTGAAATAAGAAAAAAATCTCTTTTTAAGTCAAGATACTGGTTGTGACTGACAGTCTGAAAGAGGGAAAAAATTAAAACTGCCAGCTATAAGGATTGTTAAGAGGGAAGAGGAGAAAGGAAGAAACTAAATATATAGCTAAGGAAAAGCAAAAGTATGGAATTATTATTTCTGTATTTTATGAGCCCTCAGGCACATCTTTTCAGTGTTTTAGAGGAGTATAATAACCATGTATTTAATACTGTGTATAATACTGATAAATATAATACTGACAATGAATGTGGTTATCCAAACCTGTTTTATAGTGGAGTGACTTGAAAATACTCATCAGTAACCTACCCAAGTGATGTCTCTTTGTTGACCTCTCAGCCTCTGTCCCCAGGTCAAGGCTGATGTGGCTCTCTTTAATTTCTAGAGGAAAAAAATGATATTTGGATCACTGCCAGCTGAACACAGGAAGGCACATACTTGTAGGGGAGGTTCTGATTACTTTTCTACCTTCATCCTTTTACTGTGCTGTTGCTTTTTTCCATCATCCCCAGTGAATATACTCAACACATCTGTTTGGGGTTTTTTTGCTTTGTAGTAGAAAGAAAATGTGTGTGAAGGCAAAGAAGCTGCTTTCCTATGACCCTAAGAGTTGGCATCTTTGCAGGTACAAGGAGGCACATTCTCAACAGTGCCAAGTTAGCTACATGCCATGCATCCAGAACAGGGCTCAAGAGTAGGGTGGAGTGGAGGAGCAAATGAATGGAATGGAGAGGGTCTTCTGGTAGCTATAGGGAGGAAAAATATTGTTAACTATATTTAGTATGAGTAATCATACTACCCACAGGAGCTCTTCAGAAGTGAGCTGGGTACATTCCAGCAGTGTGTATTTGATATACAGGTTGGGAAACATCAAGGTAACTTCATCTATACATACTATAGTGACTGATATGCTGTAAAACTGACTGTAACATCTGCCCACATAGCTTCTCCCTGTTTCATGTAATTTAGTCTTCTACATAAACATTTTCTTTTCCCCCATACATTGAGCAAAAATGGTTTTGCTGATACTGCTCTCCTCTGTGAAGAATAAAATTTTGTTTACTAATCTCAGCTAGGTATTGTCAGTAAGCTTATTGGGCACTTAAACCTCACAGACCACACCAGATTAAGCTAACACCTAGTTTGTTCCATTCACCATACCTACATCTTATTTTGAGTGTTCTTGTAGAATATAAGCAATTCCTCTACTATATAGCATTAAGCTTACTCAGAGCACAAAATACATGGTTGTATAAGAAAATTTTGTGACATTCTAAAGATTCTTGGTTGAAGACACAAAGCTTATTAGTGGTCTTAGCCACACAAGTTACACTTACATTAATTGGAGCTGTTTGCCTAAATCTTGGACTAGGTGATCATTGTCGGTCCCATCCGACTGAAATATTCTGTTCTATTTTCCTTAGCTGTGAGTATTTCAAACCTTGTTATGCAAATCCATCCACACTTCTTCTGGCAAATTGCTGCCCAGGAAAGCATAACTAATTTAATGCATTAATCCCTACCCCTGAAGCACAAACATCTATCACCTGAGCTAGGAAGACTGTAGTTATGCTTATGGTTTTCAAGCTGCTGTGTCAGAATGAGCAACAATGTACTGTTAAATGCACATGAAGCCTGAACATATTTTGTCTGCTAACACTGTGTGAATAAGAAAGTAGGTACAAATTTACCCAATATATTTTTTTTCTTAACTTCTACTTTCCATCTTTACTTAGGCTGAACTTCGTAGTAGCTATATATGTATCTAACCCCTAGTTATATTCAATGATTTCTTGATTATTGTTAGTAGTAGTAGTCTTTTGTCTGTTGTGCATTCTAACTAGTCTGGGAATATCAGGTTCAATATTTGTGTTAAGATCCACAGTAGTTTTCCTTAGAAAGAACTTGGAGTATGTTCACAATGCTTTCACTTGCAAACCTCCTAGCCTGATGCATCCAAATGAGGACCCAGTTAAATACACCTCAGCTGGGAAATGCCAGGCACCTGGCTGCCCAGGAGGTAATGCTGTATTAGTCCTTTTCTCCCACTTGAGAATCATGTCTGGCTGGGGAAATATTCCTTTGCTCCACTCTTGTTCAAGCTGCCAGTGCTAGAAGCTAACCTGCCTGAATATGCACTGCAGGAGGAAAGAAATACATTGGAATGCATTTGTTTCAGTCGGCTCTTTTTTGACATCCCAAAGAGTTTCCAGGCATAAATAAAAATTACTGAAGGCAGCAGTAAAGCAGGGTTCATGTTGAGGGATTTGAATGATTCATGAGCAAGGATTCTAATAGGGAAGAAGAATGGCCTTACAGAGTGGTGTTCATACACCTCGGTAGTGAAGCAGCTGACAGCTTGACTTGATAAGCAAGGATGATCCTGATTCAAAGCATTGCAAGACAAAGCATGAGCAGGTGTTAATGCCACACTGTGTTCCAAGCACTGTTTTTAATATGAAAAGCAGTTTTCTTTAGAATCTAGCAAAAAAAAGTGATGTTCCAAAAGCAAGGAAGCAACTCTTTCCCAGTGAAATCAGCATGCAAATGTAAATATAGAAGTTGAAATGTTGGCCTCTCTCAACTTGGTGGCTGCAGTTCCCTGCAGCTTTTGCCAGGATGCATGACTGGCTGCACAGCATGCATGTCCTTCCATATGCACTTCTGTATTTCATCTAAATGCTTTCTGGGGGAAGATCTGAAATTTAATTTCTGACACAGTACAGTTACTTTAAAATTTACATAGTCATTGTTGTAAGAAAAAAATCATCACCTTTTATCAATTTCTGGCAACTTTTTCAAGTCAGTAGTTAAATCACAGATTCTAATCTAATCACAGATTCTAATCTTTATTGAAGTGTCATCAAAAGCTTGTGGGTCACAGGCCTAGCTGTTAAAATCACAGTATAGTTTCATTAGCACCGACTTTATAGTAACCCTGAGATATCCTTCACTATTCAGATCTGTTGTGACTGAATTTATTTACAGGAACCACAGCTTTTGCCAGCCACAAACGTCAGTGCCCCATTTCCAGAAAATTTTATAGCAATTATAGTAGCAACTATTTTTTTACCAATAATGTATCATTTTAGCACTACAAATGCTGTGATGGTTTCTAATATGACCTTAAAATAGTGTTGCTTTAAGTGCAGTTCTGATAGTGTTTGTCAAAGGCAAGGTGGGTAAGACTCAGGCTAATAATTTTAGCTGTATAGGACAGGTGATGCAGAAGAGGAGTAAATACATGCACTAACACTTTTAGGTCATGCATTTCACTAGGATTTTAATGTATTTTCCTTGCATATTATTCTTATCACTATCCCTCTTATCTGTTGCCCATCATGCCTTTCTTTAAGGACAGCATTGTTAATATAAAGCCTTATTCTGGTGAGAGGTTAATTGCCTGCAGTTTCAATAAATTCCTAACCAAACTCTCTACACTGAACTAGCCAAAGATAACAGCATCAAAGCATGTGACTACACTGCAAAACAGGGTGGCAAGGCAGCTTGCTTTCTTTTTAGAACTGTGACAGGACCATAATGGCAGCTTATGTTATTACCTGATGCTTTGAAAATTTCAAAGTTGGTATTTAATTTTATGGTAACCAATTTTCAACCATAAATTTTAATTTTTTTAAACATTTACTTTTACAGTAAATGTATTTTTACAGTACATACCATCTTTTAGCATCCAAGCTTTAAGAAAGATCATTGGACTCAATGATCTTTGTGGATCCCTTCCAGCTCCGAATATTCTGGCATTCTAAAGGAAAGCTTTGATGCCCTTGCTGAACATGAGAGCCACGTCCCTAGGAGCAGCAGGTGGCAGTGCTGTCTCTGCTCTCTGTTTTTAAAACACTGCAGCAGCACAGCTGGAAGAAGCCATTTCATGAAGAATGTTTAATAGTTCAGGTTCCTGCAAACAAAGGCCCTTCTGCCTATGGGCAGTGCCAACGGGCCTCATCGGGGTGGTGTGAACGTACCCTCCAGTCTGTGGCCTTCTTTCTGCACGTGAAATCCCTCCGAGTCACACATACAGCATTTGCTCCAGTTTATGTAGCAAGTGACTTTTCTATGCTTTTAATTTTAACCCAGGAGATTTATTTGCCTAAAGACGATTGAACTGTATATCTTTACTGATTTTGTTGGCAGCATCCTCTGGCAGGCACAGTTGCCACTCATGCCTAGAGGTTCTCAGCAGTAGATTCAGTAGCAGTGTGAGTTTCAGGAGCAAACACTCCTGAAGCAACAAGGCTTCACCACATACCCAAAGACCAGTCAGGAAGGCAGTAGAGGGGATGTCTGGCCATGCCTTTGTCTTCTCTGTGCCTGCAAACTCTGCTCACAGGCCATGGCTCCGTGCTCACGCGAGACCGGCTGGCTCATGCCGGTCTGCTGATGGCTCAGGAGCAGGTTGTCTTGCACAGAACTGAAGTGCTCCATGACCCAAAACACAGAATTAAAGTTTAGGCAATGTAGATAACCAGGGGTCCAAAACCAGTGCTCACCACCTCATGCTCTGCTGTTTATCAGCACGGACGTACCAAATAGGACATCTGCTACCTGCAGAGAGTGGGGGCAGGACTGGAGGAGGAGCAGGCACAGAGTGACAGCCACGGCCTTAGCTTGTTGGAGAGTGATGAGGAAAGCAATGACTTGTTGCAAATGTGTGATGAGAGTAAGCCACAGGACTGGGCCTTCATGATGAGTGCGATCAAATGACATTATCCTTCTTTTTTTTTTCCCCACCATATTTTTAACAACCAAGACAAAAGCAGAACAAATGAAAACAAGAAATGTCTTCTGTGGTCTCTGTTATCCCAAGAGGACTCAGATAAAGTATGAATTAGGTCACAGGAAGTAAGATAAAAAGCATAACTATAAACTGAGAAAATAAGTGAAGTAAAGAATTTTTGTTTGAAAGGATGAGATGTGAATTACTGAGGTCAAAAGTTTCAAGACATGTCAAATGAGATGTCTGCCTAATCACCAAAGCATTTCTGTCAGCTTCTTTATTACATAAATATTGATCTAGTTTTGTTTTTAATCTGAATTCCTCAAATGGGACATCTGAGTTATTTGATGCAGTGTCAGCAAAATAAAGGAAACCCTTGGCCTCTCTGAAAAGACATATCAGTCAAAGTGGAGACATTTGAAAGTTCCCCTCTGAGATAATCTCTAAAATTTATTCCTGTTAGTATGGGTGTCTTGTGAAATGCTTTTTTCAGAAAGGGCTTGGGTAATTTGGTGAATCAGCTGAGAAAGGCAACGAAGACAGAAGTGGGAGAAGGAAATAAGCAGAATATGCTGACCTAATGTTCACTGCCAGGACTGAGAAAGGTGAGATAATTTGTCCATTGTCCTGCTTTGGACTGAAATGGGCTGCATCTGGCAATGGGGTAAACTGACAGTATTAGCACAGATCAGCATTACATGAGTGATTTTTTTTTTTTTTTTCATTTCAGTGAAATTAAATTAAATGAACACACACATACAAAGGTCTGGAGGAATTACCAATCCATCTTCAGAATTTTGTCAGCGTTTTCAGAGAATCACAGAATAGTCTATTAAAAAGATTAAAAGATTATTATTGAGTCAAACTGTTAACCATATTTTGTCCTTTCCTATTCCATGTGTCAGTTATTACTGCCCTTCCCAGAAAAGAAGATTCTTTTAGTACTCACAGCCATGTATCACACTGCTGAATCAGGATCACAACAAAACTTCCGAACAAAAAAATACATGAAGCCCAGCAGGGAAAATACGGGAGAGTCCCATCTGAAGTAGAGGAACTGTTCATTTTATGATGTTTCTGCAAGCTTCAGTGTTCTTACATACAAATGGAAAGAAGATGCTAATGTTAAAGGGCAGAATGAGGAACAAGTTAAAAAATAAACTATGGTACATGTCTCAAGAGGTTGTCAGTGCAGCCTTCTGACTAGTTAGCTCAGAGAGGCAGTGAGGTCTTTTGAAGCTTCCTCTCCCTCTTTAATCAGTCCCTTTAGAACAAGCAGATCCCAGCTTCAAAGGCTGCAGGGCTTGTCAAAGAAGAAAGCTGCCTGCTCCTCAAACCGTGGATGGCAGCTTAATGTCCCGCAGTGGTGGTTCCCGTGTGAGGCTGCCCAGCTTCGCAGGGCGGGTGTGGTTACACAGCAGCTCCTGCGCTCGGATGGCTTTGAGGGGCTTATGTGCTCTCCCTACATTACTATCGATCCTCTCCAACTGACAGGACTTCCAAGGACTTGAAAAGCTACTTGGTAAAGCATACTCCTTTGCTTGATCCCTGCCCTAGAAAGTCTAGATGAATCCACAGACTTGCTGCGTTCGAGCTAGTTTTGTCTAATTCTTTGAATAATAAAGTTTTCTTAATTAAAGTGATTGTTATATTTTTTTAAAAAATGCCTCTACTTTTTCTTTTTTTGTCCTACCTACAAGACTTTTCCCAGAACTTACTTGCAGTAAAGTGAATAGAGAATTTTGTATAAGAAAGCTGCAGTGTTTATTTTGTCCACAAAACACTTTGTTAGGGAACATCCTTAATAATGACATTTACTGACTCTGGGGAGACAGAAGGTTAAGTGCATTTCAGTATTTTCCAAATCTGTGTGTATTGATCTTGCAGCCTGTCATTTCTGGAAAAGATTTCCAAAGGGGGGGGTAAAAGTCCCCAATACAGCACCTCTCTTCCTCATTTGATCTCCAACTTCCCATTTCTGCACTGCTGTATTTTAAATGTGAACACCGGTTATATCTCAACAAAGTTTTACTGTTGGCTATACTTTTCTTCTGATATATTAATTAAATTGTATATCTCAGCATACACATTTCCCTGCTGGTGACCCTACTTCCCCTATTTGCAACTGGATTTCCATCGTGCTTCAGCAGCTACTTGCAAGTGCTGCAACCCCATTTGCAGTACAAACCTTTAACCTGGAAATCATCTCTGATGTGTGACTTGTTCTTATGGGCTTATTTTCATGGTGTATTTAGAGACCAGCTATGCCAGCCTAGGAAGTTTTCCAGAATGCAAAGCAGATCACGAGCAGTGTGTCTGGTAATGTGTCCATATTCACAGATAGTTCTCTAGTCATCAACAAAATAGAAGTCAAACAGCAATATTAGAATCTGGAACTATTCTTGTTAAAGCCATTTTTCCAAGTACTACTGAGTTTGAGCTAACTTAGGCAGGATGGATGAACTTGGCAAATTGTGAAGTTGGAAAAAAGGAGGGATAGAATGAATCTCAAGAGATCATTCTCGAAATCCACATCTACACCAAGGCAGTATAAGAAACCTTGAACTAATCCTGGCAGATGGGGGTAATACCTTGGTAAACATTCCACTAAAGGAAAGTTCACAATATTCTTATGTACAATATTTTAATACTCTTTCTAAAGGGTATTAAAATATTGTACATAAAGGGTTTTTATCACATCAGTCAAGAATCTGATAAACATTTAACAGATCCATTATTTTTTTCTTTCTCAGCAGATAGAGCAAAGTTGGTCAACACTCTCTACTTCTAAAATATACAGATTGTATTTCTGCTTCATGTACAGAAGCACTCTTCCACATTAAAGCTATACCAATCTGAAGGTCAGATGCTGCAAAATGAACCACCCTACATTTTTCCCCATTCAGCCATCCCTCGTGTGATTGTGATTAACCAGTTCAGAGGATAAAGTGGAAAAGCATTGAAATAAATAATAAAATTTGTTTCCTGGTGATTTAGTTTACTGGATTAAGACTTAGGGAGGGCATCAGGCAAATACCAGTGGTTGGACTGGCTTAGCTGTGATGTGAAATGGAATAGCTTCCTTTTTCTAGGATAAATAAACCTCCTCACAGCTCTTTCACAGACCATGCTTTCTAAGGCTGTTATTGTTCTTAGGCTCCTCTGAATCCTTTCCATTTTTCTGTATCTTTTTCATAAATGGTATATTTAATGTATTTCTCTCTAATGTATTGTACCCAAAGACTATTTAATATCTATGATTCAGTTATGAGTTATCAGAAGCATAAGAGATCAGTTGTTCCTCATATGCTCTTCTGCCCAATTTTCCCTGCCTAATTTGTGTGTGCTGTTACCATGACTTTGCCTGCCTGTGTAATAATTGTTCTTACAAGTGTGTCACCCTGTTCTGAGCTTTTTCAATTTAAAAAATTCCAATTCCTTAAATGCAGTACAGTCATTCCAATCTGCACCTTTCCCTATGTGGTCACTGCTCATGTGGCATTTTATCATGTTCAGTTTTAACTTAAGGCATCATCTAAATTCCAGAAGAACCTCAGGCAAGAGTTTCTCTAGATGGGGTAGATAATTTTCCTCAAGTTTCCTTCTGTTTTGCTCTGTGTGTACACTGACCTACATTGAGAGTAGGCATATGACAGATTCTCAGTCTTTCCTGTAACCAGAACTCTTTTGGGGTTAATGGCTTCATGCAAGTATAATTTTGTAGCACTCTAACGGAATAAGATGTTAAGATTTGCTGTATTCTTTTATATATTTATAAATTTAGATTTTTATAAATAATGTATATTTCCCAGTGTAGATTAACTCCTGATTTACATTCATATATTTCTCTCAACACATGATCTAGACTCTTGAAGCTTTTTTTTTTCTTTTAAAGCCATAACCACCTGAAGCCATGTAGTCAACTGAGAATTTAAATTTTTACTCTAATAGTTTCTCACTATTATCACTGGAAAAATGGAAAGCCTGAGGATACAGCAACAGCAAAGTTAAAACAGTAAAAGTCCCAAATATATGCAGCCTTATAAATCTCACCAATTGCTAACAAATGTGAGGCTGGAGTTTGTGATGGAGTGTGCTGTGGATGAAACCCACACTGTAAAGAAGGTGCACCAATGATGGTTCCATCACTGACTTGTATCCCAACACAGGCTCTGGTAACCTGTGTGTTGTTCCATCATTCATAATCAGATCCAGTCTGAGATGAGCCAGATTGTTCAGAAACATTCTGAAATGCCTGAGCTGAAGATAAGGATTGCCAGGCTTTCCTTCCTGTGACCTTCCTGTGAAGGCTCTCATGTTGTTCTCAGAGTACAGGAGTGACAGAAGCCTATGGGCAGGCTCTGGATACACTGCCTGCAGGCTCAGAGATGATGTGGGACCTTTGGGCAATTCTCTCCACTCCAGGCTTCTTTGTGGTGCAGTGACATGGAGGAAGGAATCCCACTCACCTTCACGTGCTGCCCACCCTCAGGTGAGAACTCTGTGAGCTTTTGAAGCCCATCTTTCCATAGCCTTACAGGAATTTCTCAGGATGCTGAGCACACTTTTACAGAGAGAAGGAGGGAGGGAAGGAGGG
>WBNO01015998.1:39907-55548 GCA_013400575.1 Peucedramus taeniatus
GAAGGAAGGAAGGAAGGAAGGAAGGAAGGAAGGAAGGAAGGAAGGAAGGAAGGAAGGAAGGAGCAATAAACAGCACAGCTGAGGGTGGACAGAGACCTCTAAGTTTTGTTCACCTGGACTCAGTGAGCCAGCTCACCACATATCTTACTCTGTCAGAACATAGGAATGTTTCTGGGGCCTGGGAAGAGAAGACCTCTGAGGAATTAGGGGATTCCCTTAGTGGATGGGAATATTTAAGGGCTTGGGGTATCTTCCTTCCCCTTCCTTTCCTTTCTTCCCCTTCTTTCCCTGCCTCACAAAAATGTGTTTTTCCAGTGTCCTTGTGAGACACATCATGTTTTATTCCCACACAGTCATATACCTTCTCTTTTCTCTGCTCCTTCACTGTTGCCATCCATCTTCACTAATTGACTTTGACTGGAGAGGCTGCCCAAATCTGCACAGAGTAGACAAACATGGGGAAATAAGCCTGGCCCTTGCTACCACGGGAAGAAAAGGGGCAGTGCCGGGCTTGGCTGGGCTGGGCAGGTGGGGGAGAGTCCTTTTGCCAAGGGGAGTAGGGTGAGACAGCAGGAAGCTGTGGGGAAAATCTACTTCTCTGCATCAGTCATTCCCTTCCTCCTTGGGAACCCTTCCCTTGGCAGCAGCAGCTGAACGCAGAAGCACAAAGCAGCAATGGGTGGATCGGGCTAAAAGCCACTCAGATTTATTTTTTCTTTCACAGGCAACAGGAGCACCAAACTATCTCCTACAAGTTGCTGCCAAAGGCAGCTTCCTGCTTTTCTTTTGTGGTGAAACAGAATTGCATTGGCCCTACCCTGTGGATCGCTGGTGGCAGGGTGATTTACACCCCACTGCAATTGTGCTGGCAGCCTAGGATGGCCATAACATTTCACTGCTCCTTCATTTGAGACTCATTTAATTTGATGGGGGGAAAAAAATGTACCTCCTGTCTTTTTGGACTCCCCCAGCTGTCTGTCCTTGAGTTTAATAACATACCATACTAAATCAAGGAAAGAAAAAGGAAAATAAATGCCCAAAGAAAACATAGACTTTGAAACAGACTTCAGAATTGCCCAATTTGATAAAGAATGGAAATAGCCAGATTGCAGAAATAGAAAAATCTTCTGATTGTGGAAAGGAGAAATAAGAATGGTTTCTTTCTGTGTTATATAAACTCATAGTGATGCCATTGTGCCATGCAAGTAAGTTACCATAGTCAGGAGGATAAGCTGTGTGAGCTGGTGGTACAACTACCACCATCTATTCTCATTGAATATGACATTTTTCAATAAATAAATGCAAGACTCGAACATCACATTATTTCCTTTACAGCTAACCCTAGTGCTCCTGCAATAATTCAAGGCCATACAAGGCAGGACATCTTCCAGGTATTGCAGGGAGGGAAAAGGTAAATAAAATACTGTCCTCTACATCTGACAGTAGGTTTCATTTTTAGGTGAGTAGTTTTAAACCCTGCCAAGACTGAAGCATCAACATGGTTGATCATTCCTATCATTTTGTGAAAGCAGTGATTTTTCTTGATTTTTAATTCTTCCTGCATCTGGTTGAATCTGCTATGCTGAAGATGAGTAATCATAGGGAAAAAATAGTGTCATTATAAATTCTAAAGCCCAAAATTCTTCAAATGCTACTTATGTAAAAAGGACCAATTTAAATCAAATCATTAGCTTCTGCTTAGAAGCTCAATTACAAGTGTAATAATATAAATGTTTTATGTATTCAGAGCTCTTGTGTTCAAATTTAACCTTTCTTCCATTTTTTGCTGTTATTTCTCCCTTTTATAAATGTTGGTGTAATTAAGCCCATTTCCTCTTTAGAGGTGAATACACAATCACAGCTAGAAATTCCTCAGTATGTTTTACAGTCTGAAATATGTGATACTCAATCTCAGAGCTAATAACTACCATGACATGTTTTGTAATTGCACCATAAATCAGAGACTGCTGCATTTTAAAGTGTAATTTCAGGCTGTTTTGCAATATTTCTTGGCACTTTTGGAAGTATATCAGGGTGGAAAATGCATAATCTAGCTGGGTACAACCACAGATGAGGAAAAAGCTTTTTTTTTTTTTGCAGTTGTTGGAGTGCCCCAAAAGAGCAGGGACATACTTGTCACTCATGGGATACCCAGGCTGCCTCGGGGATCCCAATGGAAGTATAATGTCTGAACAGGTGTTTCTGTTCAGCAGGTAGGAGGGAGGGGTGGAAATTAACTCATAGCTTGAAGAGCCATGAACTCAAGAGCTTGAAGAATGGGCACTCCATTAGCAAAAAGTACTCTGTGGCTTTTGTAACATGACTCATTGTTTAAATCCTTCCGGGAGGGGCCGTGTTTGGGAGGGACAAAGCTGAGAGCAAGAGAGAAAGCATCTGCTCTGAAAGTTGGAGGAACAATTCTGTTAACTCACACAGCATCTTCCAGCACCTGTCTCAAACCTTCTGCAGCTGCTGCCAGGTAAATTATGGACTCCTACAAAATGAAGTGATTTTTTTTTTCCCAAAACCTGTTTCTGTTTGAAGAATCCTGCTTTATTTTTCATTCTGGTTCTGCTGTCTATTCTACAGGTGTTATTTTAGCGCTTTCCATGAATACAAAAGTTTGTAATGAGTCTTGGATAATTTCTTAGGGATTCCAAATCCGTGAAAGCTAGTATAGATGCAGAGAGACTCTTTTATCCCTTAATTAATGGTTAAGCTTGTTGTATACTAGGTCTTGATACTGGATCTCCCCACTGGACCAGCACCACAGCCTTGCTGAGACCCATTATGTCCTGACATCTGGCCTTGCTCTGAAGTGATGAGGAACATCGATTTGCTTGGTACCTTTCTGTGTATGATGCACAGTGAGTAATGCCTCATTTGCACCACCAGAGCTCTGCTAGTAATTTAATTAAAATTGCCACATCCCTCACATGTGGCTCTCATAAGTTTGTTTTCTGCTCATCAAACTCTGAATTTATGCTAGTCAAGTTTTATCATCTCCCCAGATAGCACAAGTCAGGTAATGACATCTGGCTGCATCCTGGACACATAATATAGACATCATGAGCTGCTCTTTGATTAAGAGAGCAGTGTGTGCTACAGGCTGCCAAAACCAAAAACTAGTTATGGAAACTGCAGGTACACAAAACCTATGGATGTCCCACACCCACTGCTATTATTCATGCTGGAGATTATTGGGAGAGACATTAATGGTTAATGGCTCAGGCATTTGGCCATTTGCAGAGGCAGCAGGGTGCTGTGCTGGGGCAGGGATTGCACCCACCAAGGGGAGGAAATGAGTTTTGGGGTATGTAGTGGCAAAACCTCTGATCCAAATTAGACAGAGGGGGAGAACACCCACCACCAGAGATGCTGGGGTTTGAGCCAGATAAGATAGAAGGTCGATGAGAAGCAGGCCCTGTGGAGGGGGGATGGTGTTTTTTATCATGCCAATTGCCCTTCCTTACACTTCTGACTTAGGTGTAAAACCCCCCCACCCTGGGGAAGGCCACATTCACACGTAGGCCTGAAGGTATTTATCCCTTCTGATTGGGCCTAACTGGCTCAGCTACATGAGATGCAGCTGTCCTATCTTAGAAGGTGTCATGAAACTGTCAAAGACCCCCCAAAGCACCCCCAGACTCATTCTCTAGTCCTTCCACCAAAGGAGTGTATGTGATCCTCAGTGTTACAGCAGAGCCTGAGTGTGCTGCAGAAGACAGGGTAAAACTGAGTGCTGGCACCAGCAAAACAGGTGAAGCTTGTAGCACTGGAGGGAGCTAAAATGCACATTGGATCAACAGGAATTTCATGGAGCTGTGGTGTCTTCTCATATTGTTACAGACCAGGTCTCTTCACACTGCTCCATAAATGATGCTGTCTTGAATGTGATCCTAAGGGAATATCCCAGGTATGTCTGATGCCTCTATCTTACAGCTCAGTTAAGCAAACCAGCATCTACAATACAAGTCAAAATGAACCTTGAGGTCTTACCTTTAGGAATAGCCCTGCTAATTTAGGAGGGCAGGAAGGGCAGTGTAATGTAGTGCACTGACCAGCACATTGACTCTTAGCAACCTTTACCAGAACATGGACAGGAACTTCCAAGATTTGCTGTGGGAACTTTGAAAAAAACAAACAAGGGTGATATGTTTTCAGAGATTTCACTGCCATTGCCACTAGTTGTGCAAGTAAATGAATAAGAGAACTACTGTTGGCTAGAAATTTCCAGGACGATACATTTTGTGATGCAATCATTGCCTCTTGCATTTGCTGTGTGGTTCAGCACCCACTGCTGGGGTAAACACGGGATGGCAGGCTTGAGGAAAAAGAGGCACAGAGACTATAATGACAGTGGGTGCACTGTTACAGCATCCCAAGAGTTATGGCTGTAGAGCTGCTAACAGGTTTTAGATCAAGCCATCTATTCCAGACAATTCACTAAGATTCTCACCTTTTCACTGTAATTAAATATCCCAGTAGAGGGAAAAGGAGCAAGTTCTGAACTTGTAAGTTGTTTTCAGACTGTCAGCAACAGCAGAGTCTCTGTAAACACAGCATACTGGCACCTGTCTCCTGTTTTCTCATCTAAGCACAGGCCATGAACAAAGTTACTTCTTAAAAGCTGGCTTGGAAAAAAGGAAGCCTGGGCTCTGTCTTTTGTCATTATTTTTAATATTTCCTTAGAACAAAAGGAGCATAAGGCTAGGGCCAAAATTGCTTTCAGTTGCAAACATACAGCTTGCAGGTGTGGGCAGAGTTTAATCTAAAATAACTGGAGGCAAAAGAAGGAAAAAGCAGCTTAGAAATGTTATGTCAGCAGGAGAAAATAGACTCTGTGGGGCACTGGTTTTCTAAAGCCTTGTTCTGTAATCAACATAGCTCATTACTGTAGCTGCATGCAATGCTGCAAATGGCATTTGGATGAACACATTTTGTCTTTTCACCACACTTGCTAGTTAACAAATTGTCTGCCCAAATTGCTGAACCATGAGTATTGTCAAAGAAGAGGAAAGCAGCAGATTCCCTTTGTCCAAATGGACAGGTTGTACCAAACTCTCAGTCACTGATTTCCAACCTTCTTCAGTTTAGACCCCTAGAGATTCTGCTGTGGAGGTACAGGACTTTGTATAGACACCTCTTCCCCCTGCAGTGATAATCATATTGCTTTCTTTTCTCTCACAGTCTACAGTGTACACCTGAGCCCGAGGTCTGCAGACCACAGTTTGGAAATTGCTTTCCCAAGCAAATGTACAGTTTCACTTCGTTCTTTTTTAAACAAAAAGTCACTTTCTCGTAATATCTCCGTTCAGTCCATAAATATTACTGATGTTATTATTGCAATGCATGGGGCAGTCCAGGATCACAGAAGGAAGTCACCACCTATCTGAGATCAGCTAGCAGCATGTGACTGCACATTGCAAGGCACATCACAAGTTCTGAGTCCCACCCGAATTCACTTTGAAGTCTCATCATGGGATTAAGGCAGTGGGACTTCTATCTCACTTATGGAGGAGAAAGAAATGAGAAACAGAATGGGTTTATAAATGATATCCCAAAGGTAATGGGAAAAGATGATGGACTTTAGGGTTTTGAATATCTTTTATTTAATATGTAATTTTTTGTGGTTGCCATGGGGGGCTATGGAGTCTCTGTCCTCAGAGATATTCAGAACCTAACTGGACACAGCCTGCTCTGGGTGGCCTCTTTAGAGGTTGGACAAGATGGTCTCTGGAGCTCCCTTCCAACTGCAGCCAATCTGTGATTGTATGGTCCTGAAATTTAAATACTTTTTTCTAATTATCCAAGAGAAGAATGAGCTGAAAGAACCAAAGTGAAAGTTAACAAAATATTTCCCTAGTAGCATTAACTTCTATTAACCTTTCTAACCACTGCCAACCACTGCCAACCTTGTCTACCTGAGCAATCCCATTATCTCAGCTGGATTTTATCAGCACCAAAGGTAATTCTTCAGCCTATCTCTGAGGTTTTCCTCAGTGGGGAAATATGGGGGGCAAGGAAGAAGCACAGATGCACACTCTGGTTCTCTGTCCCTGTGAGGTCAGGATTTGGCAAAACAAACCCAGGACATGTGCTGGGATGTTTTATGTAGATGCAAGTTCTACCTGCATGGGTGAGGAAGCTGTCATACTCATAGAGAAATGTGTGGGAATAGGTTTAATGGCCATGCTGAACAGCTGCTCATATTTAAAAGAAAGACAGGACAAGGGTTTAAATGGAACCTTCACATGATGCAGGTTAGCCTGTACAAAATTATATTTGTGTTTGTAGGGCTGGGTTTTAGGAGTCTTGGGCTGTATCCATGAGCTGACTCATCACTGCTTCTGTCATTTAAGGCCCTTTGTTACCCAGTGCAATTTTCAGCATCAAGTGATGCACCAGCAGATGATACTCAAAAGCAGAACTGGCTAAAAGCATGGGCAAAATAAGCAAATGTCTTGCTTAGATCTTGCTGGGGAACAGCTGATTCCCTCTTCTCTCATGTTACCTGTCCGTGCTCTCCCAAAATTTCACAGACTACTGCTAGCTCTACTCCTCTCTCCCTCTGCTTGGGCTGTGAGATTTAATTTTGCATTTCCAAGGGAATGAAACTCAGTGATGCCTGACTGCTGAGAATCACAGAGCTAGCTCTGGAGACAGGCTGGACCAACTCAGAAATGAGTCTGCTCAGCATCAGGGCTGGCCCAGGGAGGAGAAGGACCATGTACCCGAGGATAGGAGAGGGGAAAGGACACAGCCTGAAACAGGACCTTTCTAACCAGTAGTGGTTAGAACCACTCAAACTGATGTTTAGCTTCACCTCTAGACCCATGCTGTTATCTACTGGAAGCACTCAGGAGTTGGATAAGGCTTAACAAAATCATTCAGAGCTATTCTCTGTAAAGGGCTGAGGTTCCTAGACTGTTTTAGGCAGCACTTACCATGGAAGTGCAAGGCTGCCATTCTGAGATTTGATGCTTTGTTCCCTAACTCAGGTGATTTCCATACTTCAGACATCATTACTTATTTACTTCAGAATTATTCAGTGGCCCCTAGTCATGCTCCTGTGGGGTCTGCTCCCTTCTTGATGGGCTGGGCAGGGATTTCTCACTCACTATCTATTGCTAACACACAGTGACTCATGCTGTTAAAACACTGCTAGGTGCCAAGAACTGCCTTAATCCAATTTATGGTCTGAAATTCTTATAGCATACATTTTCCAAGTCTGAATTGGATATGTTAGAGAGGAGACATATAGCAAAAGAAGGGAAAAAAAATTAACAACAGGTTGTTTAAACTGAAACAGCCTTTTCCATCTTCTGGTCTAGTACTGGACTTTTCCAACCAGTAGAGCTATCCATGTATCACTGTGGCTCCACACAGCTGTCCATGACATCAGATGAATCAGTTTCTGATAATGAAGTATTACATGTATTAATTTGCACAACATGTAAACATGACTGGCTAAGTCCAATCACATGTGTCCCAGAGGTTTATAGTGCAATTAGTCAGAGGAAAGTTGAAAGTGAAGCAAAAAGAAGAATTACAAGCAGAAGAGGAAATGGGCAGGACAAGATGCATAAGTGGAAAGGCCTAGTATTCCTTCCCCCACCTCAGACAGACACATATAAATAGTGAGAGAGTGAGTTCCCCTGCTCACTGGCCATCACTCATTTGCTGCATCTCTCTGGGACGTGCATCACCCCTGCAGGATGTGGGCAAAGGTACTGTCTTGTTCCCTTGCACTCTAAGATGTGATTCTCTATTTAAGCTTTTGTATCCTCACTCCAAATGTTGCAGTTGGTGACCATCACACCACGAGATGTTCACCTGCTTTAAACTGCTTCTAACTGCTTCCTCGAGGTAATCTTAATGCTTCACTGCAAGTGTGAGTGAGAACTTGTTTCTAATGATGGGTACAATTCTGGTCACCACTGCTAGAGAAAGAGGAATGCAGTGTGAACAACACAATGAAAATATACCAGCATAGTAGGGGTGAGTCCATATTGTAGAGGAGAGATCAGCCCAGTTTGGTTTGTTGACCTCAGCTAAATGAAGGCTAGAAGGCAATACCAACACTCTGTGTGGATACGTGCAGGGGAGTAAAGGAAGGGAAATGAAAGGAGATAATTTCCAAAGAGAGAGAAGATAAATATTCACTACTGCCAGTATAAAAAACAAACTGTCTATAGACTGGTTGTAAATAATGTGTACCTCTACAGTGGAACATTTCTAATGGTCCAGGAAGGGAAGTTCTAGATAATTTTCTAATACAGATACTAGCAGCAGCTCACAGCCAAGAAGCAGGTTGAATTTACATAATGGGTCGTTGCTCAATAGGAGAAGAAAATAAATACATATAATTCCCAGATCAGCAGGATCCAGCAACAAGGAGCCACTGCTTTTCAATAAGGCAAGATCTTGTCTTGGAGAAAAGCTGGGACTCCAGCTGAGAGTGAGTTCAATGAGAGCTGGAAGAGATGAGCAATATATGCAAGGTAGGGCTGCCAGCTCCTGCTTCCTACTGAGCTCCAAGCTCAGCAAGATTTGGGATAGTCAGGCTGCCAATCAGGGAGATTAAATCTTGCCTTCTTGTGTGGTAGTGGGTGCACTGGCTTGAAAGGCTACTCTCCTGCTGGTTTCAATACCAACAAGTAGGTGCCATGGGAAAGACATGTTTTTACTTCTGTTTGGGGGTGTGTGTGTGAATAGTCATTAGAAATGGAGATGAGATGGGGGTGAGACAGAGATGCTAATCTTGCATAGTTATAGCACCTGTAGTGCATACTCTCAAGGGCTCAGGGAGAAAGCAGAAGAAATACAGAACAGAAAAGGATAATGATGAAAGCATAAGTAAAATATAAATAACACAGGGACATTTCTGGGAATAAAAGGAGGAAGAATTCAAACCTTGGTTTTGCTGATGCAATTCATGTAAGCAGGGGCAGAAATGGCCAGTGTGCTAGACAGTAGCCCAAAAACTGAAAGGAAATTAAAAAAAAAGAGGAAAAAAAAAAAAAGAAAAAAAAAAAGAGGAAAGAAAATAGAGTGTTTACTTTAAATATAGAGAAATACCTACTTCTTCTTTTTCTTTATTTTTTCCCTTACCAGACAGTTACAGGAAATTTTGCCAAGGTGATTCATGGTTTGAATGCAAATCAGTTGACAGATCAAGTAATTCAGAGAAGTAAGAGAATGATTCTGGATACTCTTGGAGTGGGGCTTCTGGGTGCCAGCACCGAGGTCTGCCACAAAGTGGCACAGTACAGCAAGGTAAGCTATCTGGCACTCATAGCACACCATAAGGTTTAGCTTTAAGAAAGGAAGGGAAAACTTGGGCTATGAAAAGGAAATTTTGCCATGGTGAAATACTTTCATGGTTGGAAAGAGAGAAATTGAGCTCTTCCCACTGGAGACAGTGAAACTTCAGTGCTTAAATTACTTTTCACTCTGGATGGGCAAGAGTCTGTGTATCAGTCTGGATGCTAAGATCCCCCTCTACAAACACAGCCAACTAAGAACCCCTTCCTTTCTTTCACCTATGATATTTTATTAAAAACATCAACAAACTAAGCATCACTTATCACCAGCCTTTCAAATCAAGGAGCTGTTAAAGAGATGGGGAGTTAGCAGTGGGTTACTTGCAGTCCACAAAACAGAATTGCCTGAGGTGCATTAGCCATGCTTCTCCTCTAGTCTTGCTCTCCTCAAACTAGCAGAGTAATTGACCCTGAAAAGAAGCCTTCCCAGCACAGGAGTGCACCAATGAGGAGGAGTTCAGCCCACTGTTTTATCGTTCAGACCTGCCTGGGTGGACTTGTGCTGCAGAGCTCTGCGTGCCAATTCTTCCCACAGAGCATTCCCCTTTCCAAACCAGGGTACTTTATGCCTTTTTATTCAGTTTGCAGCACCAGGAGGCCATCTATCGTTTACTCAGGGTCTTAGTAAAACACAGAAAACCAAACCCTTTAATGAGATATCTTCCCCAACAAGATGATGACAGTCCCATCATCATTTAGGTTGGACTTGACGATCTCAGAGGTTTTTCCAACCCAGCTGATTCTGTGATTCTGTCAGTGGGTGGTGAGAAGGGACATCAGTGGCCAGAGGGTGTGTGAAGGTACTGAGTGGCCAGGTGGGTGGTGTTAGTCTGCCCCCAAGCTCTGTTTGAGTGGAATAGGACATAAGCCAACAGGAAACTGACTTTCTTTTCAGACTTTCTGAAAGAACAGTATTTTTCTCATAAGAGGGAGCAGTTAGGTCCCAAGAGGACATGGTCTGCTCTCAGTTACGTCAGAGATACAATGCACATTTATCCCTAGGTTCAGGACTTTGAATTAATTTATGCCAATTTGTTTCAGATCTACAGCTCAGATTTATCCAGTACCATCTGGGGCCACTTGGATTTCCGACTGCCTCCTCTGTATGCAGCTTTTGTGAATGGAGTGGCTGTAAGGGATGCTCTTTTATTTGCTCTGAAATCATACAAATTGATGCCATTCTTGCTCTATAGAGAACAGAATGTCCCAAAAATCTTAGCTTGTTCTGAAGCCTGCTACAAAACTTTTCCTAGACTATTCTCCTAATGTGATTCAAAACTTCCTTCCAGTAAGACTGAACTTAAGGTATAATGAGCCAACTCAACAGCATCCCTTACATTTAATGTGGGACCTGGGGCTGTTGACAAGTGTCAGAACTCTACAGCTTACAACCTGGCAACCTTGCAGCAAGGTTACAACCTTGCTATGTCTGCTTGAAAAGGCACCCTCTAGCTCTAGCTCTTTCACTGGGATCCGAATTTTGTGCCAACTGGCAAAGTACAGTTACAGAAAAACACAGATGCACATATAGATACATACAGACATAATATCACAAGGCAACTTAATCTTCAGCTACGCAGTCTCCAAAAGCCAGTGATATATTTTGGACATGCACTTTCTCATTAAAGCAATAACTGACTCCCCAGACATTTGTCTAAATTCAGACTGAGGCTGAAACCGTTTGAAATTGAAAGATGCACAAGAGGTGGGGTAGACAAATTTGGCAATTATGCAAAACTAGGAAAGGTGACCAACCAAGGAAATAGTAATATTAAGCCTATTTAAATTCGTGTGACAACAATATCAGAGGTCCAATTTAACAGCTCATTTCCAATGTAGAGAAAATTACCTTGGAAATGAGATCTGGTACTGCTCAGCTCCTAGCAGCCCTTATGATATTCAGATCTGGCTGTTAGCATATATATGATCAGTTTACATCTTGGTCACAGGTCAATTTAAGCACTTACTGAAGACACCAGAAACACAGCTTACACATTGTGGTATTGGTCACAACTTTCCTTATCCTGCACTGCAGGGTATCTTCCCAGATGGCATCAAAGGTTTTCAAGGCAGAGACTGCATTTTCTTCTATCTGTTTAGAAACAGTCCTCAAAAATGCGTAATCACAGTATTACAGGGCAAAACCTGACTGTTGGGGAGCCTGACCACCTTCCCAGTTTGCTCTGAAGTAAAGACATGGGTGAACAGATGTTAAAGTTTAGTTTTTGAGGTGTTTTATTATGCTATATAAAAAAAAAATGCTGTCCCTGATGCTCTCAGATCTTTGGGAGTCTCAAAACTTTGCGGGAGGAAGGAATGTGCCTGATAAGTAGTACATCACAGACACTGACTGCACTGTTGGGGACCATCTGCTGCCAGATCAGCAGCCATATGCTATGCTGGGAACACCTAAAATCTTCCTGAGCAGCTGGGCTCTGGGCATGGGAAAGAGAAGGCAGCACTTGGTATACTCTCTTGAGCCAAGCAGCTCGTTCCACATTCAGACTGTAGCTTTCTCCTACTCCCAGCAACTCCAAGGAGTCTGGGTCCTTGTGTGACAGGTCTAAAGCCTCCTGTACATTTGCAGGCTTGTGCCTGTTGATTCTGGATGGTTGAAGCAGAGAAGTAGCTCTGATGATATAAATTCCATTTAGCAGTATTTAACTGCTACAGTTTTATGGTGCGAGTCCTAATGGCAGCATCAGTTGCAGCACTGGGGATGTAATTTCATTGTGTTTATATTTCATTATGTTTTGGGGAAAGTGAAAATTCACTGGTTAGATGGTGGACCTAGAACAGCTGCTTTAATTATACCAGTCAAATTAAAGCAGCAAAAGCCAACTGCAGAAAAAAGGAATCACTGTCACACCGGTTTCAGGCTGGTACAAGTTGAATTAGAATTATTCTCCTTTGAGGCAAGATCTCTGCTGCATTGCCACTTCTCAGACAGCCTGTTGGGAGTAAAGGTCTTTGAAAGACTTTTGAAATGTTTGCTTTCTAAGGAAGATCTACTTCTTTGATACTTTTTTATATCAGTTTCAGTATTTTCATTTGACTGAGGCAACCTTGTGAAGTCAGAGGTTATTTCTAACAAACCAATGCTTCTCTTTCCATTAGGTGCACTCAATGGACTTTGATGACACCTGGCACCCAGCCACACACCCATCAGGGGCTGTGCTCCCTGCAGTGATTGCACTCTCAGAGGCCTTTCCTCAGAAGAAAAAAATCTCAGGTCTTGATCTGCTCTTAGCTTTCAACGTGGGAATCGAAGTGCAAGGCAGGTTGCTGCACTTCTCCAGAGAAGCTAGGAATATTCCAAGAAGGTACATAGAAATGTTTAAAGTAGAAAGTGGAGTGGAGGTGGTTTTTAATCAGTGCTAATATACATAATTAAATGTCAGTTAACATACAGCTGGCACAGTTAATCATATTTCCGAAGCTGTTTGTCTGGAAATTTTGGGAAGGCTCATCTTACACATAAATACATTTGATTCCTAACTCTTTAGTTAATAGATTTTTTTAAAAGCATTGACCAATTCACAATGAGGCAATGATCTCCCTACTTTGAATTTTTATAGATTTATAAAAATTTAAATAATAACAAATATAACTTTGTTTTTTACTATAAATTTGCTTTAAACTATGACAAGCACTAAGGTTTCAGTTGCTTTCTGGGAAGACTTATTGCCAGCAGTACTATTCCAGTTTTACTTTTTCCTGGGGAAAAGTGACAACTCGCAGGCCCACACGTGAATGCTGAATGTATGTTTCTTTATGGTCCAATCAATTTCCCATGGCAATGAATGATAAGCTTTTGTAGAGAGTGAATTTGGGTGGGTTTTTGAAATCTGCTAATGAAGATACTTTTGTTTTCTCAGGTTTCACCCACCAGCTGTGGTTGGTACAATGGGGAGTGCAGCAGCTTGTGCTAAACTGCTAGCTCTTGACCAGCTGGAATGTAAAAATGCCTTGGCTATTGCTGCCTCCTATGCAGGTGCCCCACTGGCTAATGCAGCAACCCAGATAAAGCCCCTCCATGTTGGGAATGCTGCTAAGCACGGACTGGAAGCAGCTTGCTTAGCTTTACGGGGCCTTGAAGGAAACAAACAGATCTTGGACATGGAGTCAGGGATGGGTGCCTTTTATACAGATTACAGCCCACAGACTCTGCCAACCTTGCAGTCCTACCCCTGGCTCTTGGACCAGCAAGATGTGGCCATCAAACGCTTTCCTGCTCATCTTGCAACACACTGGGTGGCTGATGCAGCATCTTCTGTTAGGAGGAAGCTTGTGGAGAGCAGTGAGAACTTGCTCCCCCTTGATAAAATTGAGGAAATCATTCTCAAAGTCCCTGAGGTCAAATACGTGAACAGACCCAGCCCAACCTCAGAGCATGAAGCACGACACTCCTTCCAGTTTGTTGCGTGCTCTGCTCTGCTGGACGGCAGCATGTCAGTCCAGTCCTTCGCCAGTGAGAGCGTTCACCGGCCGGCCTTGCGGGAGCTCCTCTGCAAAACACGGCTGGAGCACCCTCCTGACAACACCCCCAGCTTTGACAGCCTTTACTGCGAAGTGAGTGTCACGCTTCGGGACGGCAATGCGATCAGCGACCGCTGCACTACCTTCTATGGGCACTGGAGGAAACCTCTGAAAAAGGAAGACTTGGAGAAAAAATTTCAATCCAATGCACTCGGCATCCTGCCCGCAGAAGCCATGGAAGGCATTATAGAGACTGTGTACAACCTGGAAAAACTAGAGGACTGTTCTGTATTAAGTACATTTCTATCAGGACAGTCAGCTAGAGCACTTCCAGAGAAGCTGCGCATCCTTTGAGTGTTCCAGCCAACAGCTACATGCTCTTCACAAAGCCAATGCAAAATTCAGGACAAACTCTTACTCAGTCACTCAAGCACTTTTAAATAAGACTCCTGTAACACAAGAACTATATTCAGTCCAATACTGTGGGTTTTGACTAAGTAAATAATTTGGTGTTTGTGTGCCCAGCTTAGCCAGGCTGAACAGAAGATCCTCTGTTGGCACAGCTGGCTCCAGCTATCTTTGTACCTCTAGAGGCACAGCACTCACTGCTTGCGCACGGCAAAAAAATCTCTCTGCTCCTCTGCCAAAAATTTGTGTTCTGCTTCTCTTAAATAACTCCATACAGGAAATTCAAATTCTGGAAGAGTATGGAAATGCTGTGTCTGTGAAAATCATAATGGTTAGAAGTACAGAGAATGAAAACCTTTTTATATTTATTTCTGTAGATTTATCTCTACAACCTCCTTGAAGAGGGCTATGTCAGAGCGTTGACATTTGTGCTAAAATAAACACAGCATGTAGGGAGGGGTAGTACTCCATATTCTGCAGCATGCCAGGTGTCACTGTAGCCACTGCTCTTGCACTAAAGCAGCAAAGGCCTGGGCCCAGCCTGAGCATGAGGGACAGCTCCACACTCCTCATCATAAAGGCATTATTTCCCAGTTCCACCTGTTGGCCCCTCTGTGGTACAGGTCTGTTCCTGTACCACCAAATAAAACTGGGTTTTATTCTTGCCCCAGTTACATGAGACACTGATCAGGTGATGTCAGTTTAGGTTACTTCAGGCCCAGCAGAGCGAGGGCTACACTATACAGGGCAGGAGTGACACAGTCCTGTGAGCACCAGAGCACTTCTTAGAGACAACTCAGTGTCCACAGTGAACCCAGAAATGAATTCTGGGAATTTTTTGTTCCTCCACGAGTACAAAGCCTTGCCAGACTGAGCTTCTAAGAGAAGATGCCAACCCTTTGTTCACATTTTTAAGATCAAAGCATGTTCTCTAACACAAACAAAATTGTCTTCCTCAGGTCACTAAACAATGTATGTCAAAAAAATTACAAAATAAATCTAAATAATTTTACTAAAATCTGAAATTACATCATTTATTAGTGCAAAACTTGTGTATTTTCCACATGCAATGCATTCATTTGTGCTGCATCTTGGTTTATAAAGTTGGTTTACCTAGGGGCTCTGCAAAAATTTTGCAAGTCCATCAGTAATACTTGCTTAAACACTTTCAAAGGGAAAAAAAGAACCCAAATAACCACATTATTTTATTTTTCCCTTCTGATTAGAAATCAGAATTGAATTACTCACCTATACTCATGGTAAACAGACTCATTTACAGCTACTTCACTTGTAATTGCAGCTAGGTAACAGTAAATATGAATTACTGATAACCATTAATGATGCGATAAAACCCCATCGCCAGTTCAGTCTTTTTAAGACTAAATACATTTGGATTCACTAAAAAAAAAAAAAATAAATTAAAAAAAA
>WBNO01015998.1:55587-67080 GCA_013400575.1 Peucedramus taeniatus
CCCCCCCCCCCCCCCCCCCCCCCCGTCACCTTCAATATATAGTTTCTATTTTAAAAGAGAAATAAGCAGGTTAAATTCAGCAGTAACCATCTGATGTATTAAACATTAAAAAACACCCCACCACACCAAACAAACCAGGAACTGTGAAGTTTAGCAGTTGCATGATTTTATTAATCTAAGGAAGCTAAATGTTTATGCTTAGCTACACTGATTTCCTGGGAGAAGTCTGTATGCTTCTAGTCAGGCAAGCTTCAGGACTTCTTGTACCATTGTTCCAATTCCATCAAAGATTTCATGCAGAGGAGCCTTGCACATGAAAGCACAGGTAGTAACTATTTTATTGGCTTTATCCACATGAGATTCATTTACATTTTTGCAAATGTGCTTACATCCAAGCTCTGCTATAGCAGATGCCGTTTCAGCATCAGGAAATCTGTAAACAAAAAGACTTTAATTAACATAAAGCAATGATACAGCCATAAAATTCTGCACACAGAACTGGAATGAGAGAACTACAATAATATTTATGTGACTCTTTAGCTGATGATGACAAGGGAGTTAAAGAGGCTACTACTATCAGATTTTCCTATCCCTTACGGATACATCAAGTGATCTAATACCTTTGAAAACAAGGTCTGAAATATGGAGCCACAATATGTGAGAAGGTCCAATAGTTTTTAACAATGTTTCCGTAAGTTTGGAAGATGATACCATGTGCAGCCATAAGTGGTCTTTAAAAGCTTGAGAGAAGCCAGCTGAACTTTTCCAACACCTCCATGTAAGGCGCTCCTCTGGGATCTGTAGAGATTTTGATTTCCTTTTTCCCCTTCTGATAAGGAAGGAACAGATACAATCTGTTCTGAACAGAATCCCTCACTACAGCTGCTGATAAATTTAATTCAAAAGTTTTATTGGGCATTGACAGTTCTTGAAACAGTACTAATTTCTGCCAGGCCCTGTTCTCATCTCCCTCCACTAAAGTGGCCCCAAACCACTACCACCAGAAAAACTTTTATTAAAAATCCCTGAGTTAACAGTTGGACACACCCATCCTAGAGGACTTTTCCAACCTAAACAATTCTATGATATCACAGATCAGTGTATATCTGGTTCTAGCATCACAAGACACCCAACCTCATGGATTCACTCTGTCTGCCCTGAGAGTTCTGTGTCTACTGCCATTATTCTAGTGAAAACTGTCACTCATTTTTCTTAAAAGTAACTATGTTCCCTCAGGTTTATTGGTACCAAAGGGAAATTTGCACAAAAGCCTGTCCATTTCCTAATCTTAATTCTGATGTAAATCATCTCCATCCATCTCCTTCTTACCTTCCATCTACGTTTTTATCTTGACCGACTGTAACCTCGCAACCAGGAAAGACTTTGGCTGCCAGAACTGGTGATATACAGCACAAACCAATGGGCTTTTTAGCACTGTGGAAGGCCTGGAGTGTGGAGTTCACGTGCTCATTGACAGTACAGTTCTTGCCATCTACAGCCCAGGAACACAGATTCTTTGCTACACCAAAACCACCTAAAGAAAAAAAAAAATAAATAAACCAAAACCAAAAATCTCAAATATAACTTACTGCTAAAAGCTATTAAATTTGATACCGAACAGAAGCTCTTTTTTACAACATAATCTTGGTATCCATGGGACTGTTAAGTAACTGTACTGAAAGCCTTAAAATGTCACTGTAACCTGTAAAAGATGGGTTTACAATGTTAAAAGTTTAACTGCACACTTTTTTATACCATGTAGGTTCTATATAGGCCAGAAAGCTTAACCTTGTTTCAAAAAGCAACAAATAGACAAAGAAGAAACCTCACATTCCTCTGCTAGTCACTGGAACAGCTGTGCCATCTGTTGTGCACTCCTCAATACGGAAGAGGGACCAGAAGACCAATACTAGTTAGAAGCACAAGTATGGAATTCATGGGAGAAATGCAAACAGTGATTTGACCCTCTAAAGTAATGAACTCTCGAGTTTTACTTTGATGCTTAAGCAATTATAGAAGAGCTTTTCTTCTTCCCTAGAACTACTTTTCAACTTTAAAAAAAGCCATTAACACAATAAAAAACCACTGGGGATTTTACATAAAATGGACATTATAACATATGGTATTCTAAGACAAAAAAAAACCCTGTAAATGATAACAAAATTTCCTATTAAAAATAGTGCTGATTTGTCTTTCTAGAAATTAGTTTTAACAATCCTTTAGGTACATTTAATCTTCATTTAATTGTATAAGCAGACTGTATTTTACAGCTCCTTTGTCTGCTGGACTTATAACCATCAGAATAATCAAAGTAAGGTTATTCCACATGGAATGTGCATGGCATCAACTTTTGTCCAATAAGCATAAGGAAATTTCCACAAGTACTTCAACAGTCAACATCAAGAAGCTTTGCATTTTTAATATATTTCCTTTCCTGGTTTGCTCATTTTCAAGTGTTATCTGAAATCTCTGAGGTAAGATTTTAATTTTCAACCTAAATAGGGTTTATTTCCCTCTAACAGTTATTACAGCAACCCCCCCGAGCCTGAGTTATAACAGCATGAAATTAATGTGGAAAACATCTGTGAGCCTCTACTTACTCCTGATCAGCCCTGACAT
The DNA here is from genome assembly GCA_013400575.1 of Peucedramus taeniatus. NCBI lineage: Eukaryota > Metazoa > Chordata > Aves > Passeriformes > Fringillidae > Peucedramus > Peucedramus taeniatus. Next base: position 58,207 of record WBNO01015998.1, read on the forward strand.
CAACTGCTCCCAGTGCAGGCAGAATTGTTTCTCTATGTTATACACACACTCCCTCTGCTGGCCTTACAACAGTGTGAAAACTTCAAAATTAACACTTAGGCCCAATCATGAAGGCAGTATTTAACAGTACTATGAATATTCTGGAAAGAGATCTTCAGCAAGTCATGATTTCCTCGTGATGCTCTGGCTTCTTCATTTCTAAAAGTGATTACAATTACCTCTGTCTGGAATGAAGTTTTGCAGTCTCTAAATAAAAAATTACCCATAAACTCATTTAATACAACTTGATAAGCAGCTGAGTGGATACATAATTAAAACAGAATGTACTCCCATCTGACATGGAACATAATCTATTTGGCAACCTGCTATTCTGCCAACATTTTCAGAGGCCCTAAAATTAAGGCATTGCCATGTAACTGAGTTCTGACCCAATTTTTGTACTCTGGTCAGGGTTCTTGTCCACACAAAAGTAGTGAATTTTTGAAGTTTTCACAACCTTTAGTAAGAAGGGATGGTGGGATGCATAACAATATCAAAAGAACATTCTGGCATTTTAACTTAGTAAACTATGAGTCAATAAATGTATTGAGTTAAAAAATCACAAATAATTTTCTTTCGAAAGATGAGCTCAGCTGGTCAGAGCAGGGTGCTAATAACACCAAGGTTGTGGGCTCAACCCCTTTGTGGGCCATTCTCTTAAGAGCTGGACTCAATGATCCCTGTGGGCTTCCCAACACAGAATATTCTGTGATTTTCTGATACCTACCAGGAAAAATGACAGCATCAAATTCACTAGCTTTCAGTTCAGCTAAATCCTGAATGTTTCCCCTTGCCAACCTGGCACTTTCAACTAATACATTTCTCTTCTCTTCTGCTGGACTTCCTTTTAGGTGATTGACTACATCCCTTTGCTCAATATTGGGGGCAAATATCTTCACCTAGGAAGAGAGATGAAATTTTGTGAGTGTAAACAAAACTCATACATATTTGTCACAATAAAGATCATTTCATGAAAACAGGTTTTGTCCCTGAAGCCTCTTATCTATGTTAAGCAAATTCCACAGGATGAATCTAGCACATTAAGTATCTAAATCAACATATGATATATTAGGATGGGTCAACACAGGAATTCTTCCTATCCTACTCCTGCAGCATTTCAGGAGAGTATTCTTATGCCAACTGATTTTGCACGACAAGCAGGACACCACAGTTTATACCAGCTGCCCAACTGGACAAACAGCTACCTTTCAAGAAAGGTTGCTCTTAAGTGTTATGGGATGAAAGTGCTAAAAAGGTTGACATTAAAAAGTTAAATATGCAAATTTTACAAGCATTTCTAGAGCAAACATTAGAGTTACCAGCTGTCCTAAAACACCAGCAGCAGAAAGGAAGAACAAAACACAGGAGAACAGATATTGGTTAGACACTAAAGGAGGACACTGCATCAGAATATAAAGTTTTGTGACAGGTGTTCCATAGTGGCTGTTTTCCTGTGCCTGTTTTGAAGCTTCTTTTGCAAACTTCTCTGGGATGACAATTTTCTGCTAAATATGAGGGTGCTGTTGTTACCATCAGACACCTGAGTGTGGCTACACAAAGACAGTGACCAACTTCTGCCATCTGAAGCCACAGATGGGACCAAACCACACCACAACGTCCTGGCCCAGGCTCCTCTGACAAGTCCCAGCTTACCAAAGACAGCCCAGAAACAGTGAGTAGAAAATAAGCAGGTGAACCCCAGTGAGGGCTGCAAAAGCAATTGGAAGGAAGATAAAGAATTTTAACCCATCCTCAGCTCCCTGTGGCCAGAAGAGAAGGGACAGGTCTCCAGCTTCTCCTTGCTCCTAGATTCACAGGATCACAGATTTGTTAGGGCTGGAAGGGACTTCTGGAGATCATCCAGTCCAACCCCCCTGACCAGGCAGGGTACCTAGAGCAGGCTACACAAGAATGCATCCAGGTGGGTTTTGGATATCTCCACAGACAGAAGCTCCACGACCTCCCTGGGCAGCCTGTTCCCATGCTCTGCCACCCTCAATGTAAAGACGTTCCTCCTCATGCTGAGATGAAACTCCTTCTGGTTTAGTTTACAGCCATTGCTCCTCATCCTGTCACTGGGCACCATAAAAAAGAGTCTGGCACTGTTGCCCACAAAATTGGATTAATTACCTGGTGTGTGACAAGCAAATAATTACACACTCAAGAGAGACATTGGTTATTTATTTCAGAGTCGTGCAAGCCTTGGTGTTTGGTGGTATTCTGCAAATCGAGCACACCCAATGGACTTTTTGTGCCATTGTCTATACACGGAAATTCAGAGTAACTCTGCAAGTGCAGCCCCTCTGTTATGATTGGCTGGTCACTGCCACACAAGTTTTGTATCTCCAGTTAATTCTACACATTCCCAGGGGAACGGTCCTCACCTGAGCAGGGGTCTCTTTGACCTGCAGGCATATAATAATTTAGTTGTATTAATGAGACCCCTTTTCAGTCCTGTGTCCAGCTGCCTGTGCGACCTGAACTCCCGTCAGGGAGCCAAGCAGGTTTTTGGGCGGGGATGAATAAAACAGGGGAGGGGGCAACATAAGGAGAGAGGTTATGGCTGAATGGGATTCGTCGGGTGCAGTGGCGGCTCAGGGAGCACCGCAAACCGCGAGGGGCTCCGGTCCCACAGAGAGGGGGACTCTCGGCTGCTGTGTCACGCACCGCACGCCGCACTCTCGGCTGCTGTGTCACGCACAGACACACAAAAACATACAGACACATATATATATATACACAGCCCGTCCCCCCGCCGCCCCTCGCTACCTCCGCGCCGCCGCGGCTCAGGTGCACCAGCGCCGCCGATGCCTCGTGAATCTCGCTACCATCGAAGACGCCACAGCCGGCGAGCACCAGCGCCACCCGCTTGCCCATGGTAGCCGCCCCTCAGGCCCGGGAAGGAGCTGCGCCAGGCGGCGGGCCCGGGCCTGGTACCACTGTCCCTGCTCCTTCTCCTCCTCCTCCTCCTGCCGCGCCTGCGCCGTCGGGCTCCGCCGCCGTCTCCATCTTCCGCCATCGTACGGGCGGGCGGAGTGGGAAACAAATGAGGAAATCTGGAAAACAAATGGCGTGTGCCTCTAGTTTTAAACAAAACGTATTTTCGGCCTCACGCCCGGCCTGGCCTGCGCCCCGCAGCGGGGCTGTGGTGAGCGGGCGGCGCTCGGTGACCCTCGGTGCCGTAGAACGCGCGCGGTCCTGCCGCTAGTCCCAAAGTTGCCGGGCTCGCAGAGCCTCACAGGGGTGCCTGTGAGGTGGTTTTCTTTGGTGGGTTTGTTTTGCGCGTAGGGCTATAATTGTGTAATAAAAATCGGCTTCCAAATTGCTTTGAAAGCCAAAAAAAAAAAAAAAAGAGTAGAGTGGTAAGAGGCCTGCGGTACTGCTGGGTCGTGATGCTGTTTGTGTCAGTGACCCCACCTAGTCGTTTTTTCTCCCTTCAGCTCATGCCAGGTTTCAAGGAGCTGCTCCATTTTATCAGGAAAAACTGAGGTATTTTAGCAAACCAGACTTTCTTCCTTGACCCACTCCCAGCTTAGTCCCTTAGGGCATTGCTTTAGTGAATCAAAAGGGAAAGAATGTGTTCCATGTCTCCTCCTTAGGACTCTGCACACAAATGCCACACCAGGAATCAACTATATTGAATTCTAATAAGATCTCTCAGCTCTTGGTCCTTCGTTTTTCATGAGCTGCCTCTCTTATAATAAGAAGAAGATTGTGTTTAATAATGAAAGTTTACTCTTCTACTGGACCAGAGGACTGAAAACTAGATCTTGTAGAAAAATTCTTCCAAAAATTTGGAGTATGGGTTTTCTGCAGAGGACAAGAGAGTGAGCAGTCTGGGCAGAACAAAAACAACATTTGAAAGCAGAGCCTTTTCCTGTAGCAAAATGCATTCAGTTGAATACTGATTGGTTGGGAGTCTGTGTGGCATGATGGACAGGGAGATTCTGGAACAGGACAGGGCCAGGATAGGGAAATTCCCTGCTGAAGGGCAGACTCCTGTCTGCTGGGCAATGTTTATTCCAAATGGATATAGGGCTTCAGCCTACACCACAGCCCACACTCCGCTTCTTAGGATTGAGCAGGACTATGGCATAGCTCCACTGAGAGTCTGCAGAGCTGGAATTCCACTGGAATCATCTTTATGCTTGAGAGCTAGGATAAAGCTTCTGCCTGGAAGGAGTTTAAGCTCAATGCATGTTTGGAGAAACAAGTATAGTCCCCAACTCTGTTGTGTGTTAGGGCCAGGGTTAATGTTAGAGATAGGGAAGTGAGCACCTTTAGGACTGCAATTCCCTGCTCCTTTCTGACCTGACTTACTGGCTGATCTTTCTGGATGGATCCTGGACCTGAATTATCAGTAATCTCATCTCCAGTCTTGTTTCTGGCTCTGTCTCTTAGATGGACCTCAGATTTGCATTACAGGTGGTCCTTTTTCCTGTATAGACCTTAGACTTGATTTGGATATGGTAGTCATATCCCACTTCAGGTTCTCTATGTCACATTTCTGTGTCAGCTCTGTTTCCTGATCCAGTTCCAACTTGCTCGTGCCATGTCCCTGCCCTGACTGTGTGACCCTGTCATGGCCCTCTGTGTCTTAGGTTCATGCTTTCATCCCAGCTTATGACATGTCTTTGCCCTAGCTCTCTGTCACCCCAAAGTAGCCCTAAGAGGACTCTTCTCCATCCTGGGCCCACAAAAGCAAGAGCATTTCACAAGGAGTACAGCTCTGAAGCCAGATGTTTACAAGGTGAGAGGTCACACCTTGTTGGGACAAGCAGCTGTGGTCAAGGCCCTCAGTGCACTAGTAGCCCTATAATTACCCTGGCCAGCTGCTGCTGTTGCCTCCACCCACATGCCCTCCAGCCAAAAATCAATGGGCACCTAGGCCTGGGCATCCAGACATCACCTGAGCTGTGCTGCAGGTGTGTCCTGTTTCCTGTTGTCCTGACGGGTGGGTCGCTCTTCCTGCACATCCTGTGAATTGACCTTGGCACAAGTAGTGTAATCCCAGCCTCTACCCTGCTGTATCTGGGGCTGCTGCTTGATCCAGCCACTACTGTGTGCCTGTTCCTTTTCAGAAACTGAATAGCAGTGAGGTTCCACCAAGAGTCTGATCACTAGAAAAATCCACAGTGGTGAGGCAAATGCAAGGTTACGCTGGAACGACCAATGCATTGAGTCTGCATCAGTAGGGTACACAGCTGGGTTCAGGTGTGGCTGCAGTGGAGCTCAGTTGGGAGGCAGGAGCTTTGGCTTAAAAGCAGCTCGCCAGGAAAGGAGCCCCTTCTGAGGTGTCTCAGTAGAGCAGAAGCAGTTTCTGACTTTCCTCAAAAGCTTTTATCACACCTTGAGCAACCAGCTGCATACCCTGGAGGGAAGAGAGCAGGTACCATCCCCTGCAGACTTCAAGGGGTTGAATTACAGCTCTGCCCTAGACCCCAGCCTTTTTCCTGCTGCCCAGGATTTGAGAAAGATGTTTTCTCTGATGGAAATCCTGCTTTGTGGTGCCTTAGTTGCCTGACAACAGCTGTTAGCTTAAATTTGACTTGGACAGGTCTTTGTATTTCACAGGCACCCAGGTGACTCATGAATTCACTTACCCCTACCCTGCAGCAAATCCCAGAGGGTTCATCTGTGTTTAAAACTCATTATGAACTTCCTCTGCATCCTTATCCCAACCCTGATCCTATCTCTCAGGCTTCAGCAGACCCCCCCCTAGAATTCCAGCTTGGAAAGAAATAATTTCCATCACCTCCCCCTAAGCTGACAGACAAAGGAGGTGCTGCCCTGCAATCCCAAATGTTTACTGAACTGCACATCTGTTCTGAGCACAGCTCTCATCCGAGCTGCCACGGTCAAGGAGATCCTGAGGGGAACTCTTAGCAGTATCTTACAAAGCCCCCTCCTGTAGAAAAAGACATGGCTTTCTCCCAGCTCAGCTCACAGCTCAGGTGGTATCTTGGGCTATGTAGCACAGGAGCCCTGTTTCTGGTTCTTTTTCTCAAAATTCCTTTCTTACCCCTCAAAGGCAGAGACTGATGAACTTCTTTTGCTCTTTCAGAGCAGCTTCAGCATGACCTCAGGTAATGTTTGTATTTCTCAGTATGCATCCGGCTAGCTCAATAGCTAACATATGCCAGTGTGAGTGGGAAAAAAAACCCCTGTGATCAGTAAAGCTGCCAGATGTGTAGCTTTATCTGCTGCGATCCATATATATAACTGTGACGTTCCTGCTGAATGGCATATTGCCCATGTATGCATAGGCTGGGAGATGAGCAGCTGTGGTGTAAGCACCATCCAGAGCAGCCCATTTTTGTGAGACAGGGGCTGTTACTTCAGGTGCAACAGCCTCTCTGCTGTGACTTAAAGTGTGATGACTCAAGTACATGTTCAAAGCCAAACTATCTGTTCAAACCCACGACTTCTGACTGAAGCAGCAGGATTTGTTTTCCCTTTTCTCTCAGTCAGTTCCATCCTGTTCATGTCAAGGGTAAAGATGGAGAAGCTGCTGATTTATAATGGGAAACCATCAAGAGTCTTTGTTTCACAAAACGTTCAGTTTTCACTACTCAAGAAAGAAAATACTCTGGGAAATGAGAAAAATTTAGGAATCCAGTCAGGTCTAGAATTTGATCTTTGTAGCCAGTCTCAGTATTTACTCAATGCCTGTTACAGGACAAAGATGCAGATCAGCTCTGTGAGTTTATAATGGGGAATTTGACATGTTTCTGCATAATAAACTAGACAATGGCTTTAGCTCAAGTATATTTATTCATACATGTATTAGTGGTTTATTTCTGTGTTCATAATATAACTTAGGTTGCATGAGAAAAAAAAAAAAGCACCTTGCTGCAAAAATTTCCTGCAGGATGAAGTGAGATATAAAAATGCTTCTAAAATTAAAAAAAAATCAACCCCTTTAGCATCTCCCATTAGTGGAGATTTAATAATCCACACTGCAAACATATGCTGAGTCAGGACCAAGAACCTGTTCATACTGCATTTCTAGTTTGGCTAGTGAGCAGTTATGGCACCTTCATTATTGCCATTTCACTTCCTTGCATCCTGGTTTCAAAGAAGGGATAAATTAGCCTTATTTCCTAAAACACTTCCAGAGTTACATAGCTAAATATCTAGCACTAGGAATTATGGCTGTATTTCAAACACATATATTTTTGAACAGATTAAAGAGCGGGTATATTGTACTACACTCAAGCTAAGAAACAGGCATGATTAATGGCACACTTTATTTTCTAACAAATAAACCCAGAGATTTTATACATCAGATACAATTAACATGCATGAGACAAAAAATGAGATGCGGAAATATAAGTATGTATTGCTTATGTAAGTATGCATTAAATTAATGTATAGTGCTGAATGACATGGATTTTAAAAATAAAAATAAACACTATAGAATCAGACAGCAGGGAAGTGAGATAAGGAAATGTTGCTGAACTTAAAGGTTTTAAGGTTTTCTGAACATCTTTAGTACCCCCAGCATTACTGAAATTGATATTCAGCAGCCTATCCTGCATTTTTATGAAGGATGCAGGGTTTTCCACCTGCAATTTTGTTTGAATATGTAGCCTAGCATAGTGCTGACTAGAGAACTGATTGTTCTTTAGGGGCTCACATGAAATGAGCAGGGATATTTTTCTGGCTCCTGATAGTCAAAAGTCCAAAGCACAGTTATTATTTACCCAGTGAGTGGCAAACACCAGTGTTTTCACTCTGGATGCCAACTACTAAGCTTAGCCTTCTGGACTCTGATGCCAGCATAGCCAGTTTTGAACTCTGCAGAGCTGGAAAAAGCTGTGTTTTCTGCAGGGATGCTGCTGGCAAACCTGTCTTCACAGTTTCTCTTAGTTCATCTGCAAGATAGCTCTCACCATTACCATAAAGATGAGAGAATAAACTGCTATATGATTCCTGTAATGTAAAGTGTTATGATTTGAAAAAGTGTTCTGAAATGGGTGACAGATATACAAACTTAGCTTGAAGCCCTGAAAAGTTTCAGACAAGACTTCTGAGGAGTCTGAAGAGGCTCAGGGTTACAGGGTTTATCACAGCAGAAGCCTCTCTGCCATATGGTGAGGCCTCACATCATCATCCCAGCGCCAGGCCCAGAGGTCACCTACCCTCAGTAGGTTCTGGGTGTGAGGATGGGCACTTGATGTGCCTTTTACAGAATCACAGAATCAGGTTGGAAAAGAACTCTGAGATCATCGAGTCCAACCTATGACTGAACACCCCATGTCAACTACACCATGGCACTCAGTGCTGCATCCAGTCTCTTCCTAAATTCCTTCAGGGACAGTAACTCCACCACCTCCCTGGGCAGTCCATTCCAGTATCTTATCTAATCACCACTTCTGTCAAAAACTTCTTCCTAATGTCCAACCTAAATCTCCCCTGGGACCGACCCCAACATACAACTTCCTTTCAGGGAGCTGTAGAAAGTGATAAGGTTCCCAAAGAGTCAGCTTTTTTTCGAGGCTAAACGCCCCCAGCTCCCTCAGCTACTCCTCGTAGGACTTGTGCTCCAGACCCTCCACCAGCCTTGGCGCGTCTCCAAAGCAATGCGTGGAACGACAGACAACCCCTGTTCCAGCTACCCGATAACGACGTGTAGTTCCTTGGACCTCCAGAAAACACAGTCGCAGTTCAGCCGGGTGACGATTCTCGGGAATGATTCGGCACACGGCTGGTTTCCCTCAGGAGCAGAAGGAAAAGCACCCCCGCTCGGTCAGGCCCTGTCTGCAGCCCGGGCTCGGCGGGCACCGCCGGCCTCCCGGGCTCCGTGGGCGGGCGCGGGGGCGGCCCTTTCCC
>WBNO01015998.1:67430-94878 GCA_013400575.1 Peucedramus taeniatus
CCGTGGGGGCCGCGTGTCTCGGGGGGGCTCCGCTCGCCGCGGCGGCGGTGGCCCGTGCCCTACAGGTGAGTGCCGCGGGAGGGCCTCCGCGGGCCCGCCAGCGCTGCGCTGCTTCTGCTGCTCTGTGCATTAGACTAGGGAGGCCGTGGGAAGCTTCCCCTATTTTAATATCGGGGCGTTGATCATTGACAAGGTGTTTGGCGTGTTTGGCTCGCCAGTGGAGCCGTAGTGCCGTGCCAGGCCGAGTGCTGCGTTTGGTCTCTCAGCAGCGGGAGGGACTGGTTCCCGGGGCATGACTGCCCACATTGAAACACGCTCCTTAATGCCCGCAGAAAAGGTGGTGGTAAGGAAATCGGGATACGTTTTTTTTGCTTTTTAATATAACTTAACGTCATGCTTCGTGACAAATGAAACGGTACAAAATTCCGTTCGCTGCTCCAGAATTCCTGGTGGTGTCAGGGACTGACAAGGAGACTGACTGCGCGTTGTGGCATGAAAATAGCGATAGATTTGGCTGTGGCGAGGAAATGAGCCCCTTCAGAAGAAGCACTACACTTGATTGTGTATTTTGTGCGGGTTTGCTGTTTGTAAAGGGAGTAGTTATTAATGTTTAACTGCAGCTTAATAATGCACACCTGAAATTTTGAGAGCCTGTTGCGTAATTCCCAGCACTTAAATTTGCATCAGGTGATGCCTGAAGGAGCTGATCTTGCAGTCACGAGTTGTTGGGATTTTCCAGCAAGTTCAGGAGTTACAAGATTGGGTCTTGGGATGGTCAGATTTGGAGAACAATCCTGTTGGTGTGAAATGCTCAGAAATGTGGGTTTTCAGTGTTTCTTAACATGCTTGTTACCTTCTTGTCACGTGCAACATGCAGTGCAGGGGCTAATTGCAAATGTAAGGTGTGCAAGCTAGAAATAGGACTTGAATGTGTGGTTGGCCTAAGATTTTGTTTTCTGGATGTTTTTTCAGACATACTCGTTAGAGTTTGGGGATTGTTTTTCCCTTCTTTTTCTTTTCTTCCCCCCTCCCTCCCCCACCATCTTCCCCCAGACAAACTGAAGGCAGACTGGCTGGAGTTCCCAACAAGCCTGGGGAAGGAGTCCACAACGAAAATCATGATGCCTCAGCTGAGCTGGTGGCTTTAGTATTGCTCAGGAGGTCCTGTGTCCTTGAGTCATCTCATGGCTGGGTGTTTGTGTCAGTAGCCCTGGGCAACTGAGTGCGTTAGGCTCTCAGACTAACCAGACAAGAGCTGGACAAGCTGTGCATGCCAATTTGTCGTGGTAACAGGAATATAGGAACCTTGTTTTAAGTGAAATACAGGAGTGACTCTTAAGGAACTTGGTACAGGAAAACTTGTTGCAGTGGGTTGATCCTGGCTGGCTTCCAAGTGCCCACCAAAGTCACTCCATCACTCCTCTCCACAAGTGGACAGGAGAAGGAAAATGCAGCAAGGTATTTTGAGGGTTCATGAGTTGAGATAAGGACAGGGGAAGATCACTAACCAAATACCGTCACAAGGCAAAACAGACTCAGCTTTGGGATATTAATTGAATGTATTACTAACAAAATCAGAACAGGGTAATAAGAAGTAGAATAAATCTTAAGAACACCTTTGCCCTACCCCTCTCTCCTTCCCAGGTTCTGCCCCCTCCCCGTAGTGGTGCAGGGAGATGGGGAATGGGAGTCAGGCTCATTTTATCAGATGCTGTTCCTGCCGCTGCTCAGAGAGAGGAGTCCTTCCCCTATTCCAGCGTGAGGTCCCTTCCACAGGAGACAGTTTTCCATGAACTTCTCCAACCTCAGTCCATCCCACAGGCAACAGTTCTTCATGAACTGCTCCACTCTTCCATGCAATCCTTCAGGCACAGTCTGCTCCAACATGGGTCCTCCAGAGGGTCACAAGTCCTACCAGGAAGCCTGCTCCAGCATGAGCTCCTCTCTCCATAGGTCTGCAGCCTGCTCTGGGGGTTCAAAGCGTTCTTTAAGGGATCCACCTGCCCCAATGTGGGTTTGTTCCACAGGATGCAGGGGAATCTCAGCTCTAGCACTTGGAGCAGCTCCTGCTCCTCCTTCTTTGCTGACCTTTGTGTCTGTTGGACTGTGCCTCTCACATATTCTAATCCTGCTCTGCTCTGGCCACAATTACATTGGTGCAGTAACTTTTTTTTACTTCTTAAATCAGTTATCACAAAGATGTTGCTGTCATTCCTGATTGTCTCAGCCCTGCCCAGTGCAGGGTCCATCCTGGAGGTGGCTGGCATTGGCTTTGCCTGACATGGGGCAAACTTCTGGAAGCTTCTCGCAGAAGCCAGCCCTGTAGCCACCCTGCAACCAAGGCCTGGCCACACATCCCCCATACACTTGTCAAAAAGGTTCTTTGCTGTTTGAATATAGTGTGATAAGGAAGTGGATTGGGTCTTTGATTTTTGAGGTTTAATAGGAATGAAATAGAATCAATAATTCTATTGAAATAGAACAATCCCAGCTATGTTCTTACACCTCTTTATCTAAATTAGCATAGAGGGATTAATTCTTTTTCTGATCTTGGCAATATTGTAGAGTCAAAATAGCTGCATTTGGGTACCTCTTACTATAGAATAGCAAGGACAAAGTGGTCAATCCCCATGTAAATAAATTGCCAGGAGAATGTTTTTGAGGCAGATCTCAAACTATCCTTTACTCAGCATCTGTGTGTCTCTGAGCTTGTCAGTATGTCACCCTTTGTAATCCACATTCTTTCCACTCCTTCACGATCAGTACAACATGACTTCCATTTGTGAGCCTTAAGTCTTGAAGTCCTGTTTCTGCAGATGTGCACCCCAGCAGCCTTATGAGCTTGGGTACTCCAAGTGTTGCAGTGTCTGGGTCACAGAATCTGTCTTGGGGGTGCTGGACACGTAAGCCATCTCCCTCAGGAAGCCATGATGGTTACTGCAGCTGCAGAGCTGTGCTTGACATTCTGTGTGCTTCTCTTTCTCAACGCAGGCGCTTTGATTACCGTCCAAAAACCGATCCTTACTGCCAAGCTCGTTACACCTTCTGCCCCACTGGCTCTGCCATTCCACTTATGAAAGAAGAGGATGTCATTGAAGTGTATCGATTACAGGCTCCAGTATGGGAATTCAAGTATGGGGACCTACTAGGACATTTGGTAAGGTGATGTTTTTAACAAAGAGTGACAAATTCAGCTGAATTTAACAGCAGGTTTTAAGAATTAAGAGCTGTAAGAGCTCCCATTAAGAATGGGAGCTGTAAGGTTGGGAAATGCTTGTATGGAAAAATATTAGAGCACACAATTAGAGCTAGGCTGTCTGTAAGGAGGATACTCAAAGAGCACTAAGTTTCAAACAAAATGTACAGGATTCAGTTCAGCTAAAGACAAGAGCATGAACAGCATCGTTTGTGGTTTTGAGCGCGTTCCGCCATGTAGCTGCATAATGAGTGCTTTGTATATGCACACCATTATGTCTTGGATGTCTTTTCTTCTGTGCTATCACCACATCAAGAAAATACTTTTATTTGTCCCCTTATATCAGATAAAATGGTTGCTTAGTGTACTAGTTTTTCTCTTGTTAAAAACTCACATGTTTGCTTGGACATTGGTATCTATCAGGAGCAGACAGCCAGCTGGTCAGAACGGTGAATCATGGGAAGCTGGTTGATTTTACAGTTCTTTCTTGAGTGTTATGGATCAGTATGGAATTGAAGTCTCCATTCATGGAGTCACGCAAACATGAAGTCTCAGCTTTAGTAATATTTATAGTTATAGCAGTAGCAAAACTAATCTTCAAAGCATGATTCCTAATTAATAAAGAAATGTTAGTGAATCAAAACCAAGCACAAAGAGTAAAAAATAGAAATAGATTCAAATATTCTTATCTCAGTTGTTAACTAAGTTTGGATTTATGTTTTTACTATACAGCTTTAAAATGAAGTATTTATATAATTAGTTTTATGACATTCATTAGCAAGATCTGGTTTTGGTAACTTGGTTCTGCTCTTTATTTTTCTGATACTCCCATGAAGTTAAGGATTCAAAAGTCAGCTTGAGTCTTGATGATGAGCTCCCACTGAGTATCTGCTTCCAAGTGACAGAATTTACAATGGATGGATAGACAACCACTGAGATAGCATGATGCTCTGAATAAAAGTGTGCGTGTGTCATGCGGTCTTGTGTGTTGTGCTTCAGTGTTACTGACTTCAGTGTTATTGAATCCAAGATGATGTAGGAACTCCCTCCCCTCTTCTCACCCTGTTACAGAACAGCTCCTGAGCATCTTACCTCCTGTGCAGGTCAAGCTGAAGTTGTTATGAAATCAATGTTTTGGTGGTTTGGTTCTTTGTTTTTTTTTATTTTCCAGAAAATTATGCATGATGCTGTGGGTTTCAAGAGCTCTCTAACAGGCAAAAACTACACAATGGAGTGGTATGAGCTCTTCCAACTTGGGAACTGCACATTTCCACATCTGCGGCCTGGCATGGATGCACCGTTCTGGTGTAACCAGGGAGCTGCCTGCTTTTATGAAGGAATAGATGATGCACACTGGAAGGCAAATGGAACTTTAGTTCTTGTGACCACAATATCAGGTAGATTTTAGATGCTTTGGATAATGTTAATACAAAATATAGAGTCAGCCTTCTCTTCTGTAAAGCAGTATCTTTTAATTTATGTTCCGTAGGTTATTTGCAGCATTAGTCAATGTTGCTAATTTCACTCTCTTGAATACAGAAAGTAGCATGAGGCTGCTGTCTTTTGGACAATTCACACTGGAGAGTTGTTAAGTGAGAGTCATTTGGTGTTGCTGTACAAAACCACTTGAGTCTCTTGAGTGTAAAAATAGCAAAACAGCTTAAACAGAGTCATTATGGGCTCTTTTCACATGGCTTCACCAAAACAAAATCTTCTTTTGTGAAGTGGTAGATGACTGCTGACATGTTCATTATTGAGCAAACAAATAAGACATATTTAGAAACAATCTCAAAGATATAAAAATATTAATCTCTATTTCTGTCCCCCTCATTATGTGTCCTAAAAACTGTGAAAATGTCCCCAGTAATAGGTCTCTGTCTATGTTGTAGAACAAACCTAGGCCTTACACTTCAAAATAGATAGGTGATCACCAGAAGAGTTTCCTGGTGTATACTGATCACTGCAATCCTAAAATAAAAAGGTCATTTAAATAAATCTGATTGATTGCTCTAGCAATAGAGTGAATGACTTAAAAAAAAAAAGTTCACTGAGGACTTGGAGAATTACATTTTGTGTGACGAAAACCACTTCTTTTTTGAAGTTGGTGTAGTGTGCAAGACACAGTGGAGAGTTAGCTTACAGCTCTTGTGACGTGGTGCTTTGTGTGTGCCCACTGCCACCCTTAGCAGCTTTGCTGGCCTCAGTGTCTGCATAATCTGTCCAGTGCTGCTAAGAAATTCTAGGCAGTTCTTTAAACAAGGAAGTAAAGTGCAGATGCTTTCCTGTGAGTTTGTAATTCGTGACTGAAGTATTTGATGCCTGATACGGTTGGATTCTTTTGTATGAATACCAAGTTAAAATCTCTCATGCAGCTGGGGAACTTGTCATGCTTCCTCTCTCTGTGGATTATTTGATGCCCAAGAAAGGTGAGGTACACTGGTGCCTCATGGAGACATTGTAACAGTCTTCCTCACCTTTCTCACTTTCCATTCCCATGAAACTTTTAAGGAAGTAGCATCTGAGAGTTTTCAGTTGTCTGAATTTCACAATAACTGTCAGATTTCTAGTCATAGAGGGTGAGTGGATGCAAGCACACATGAACAGCATCATGAGCTGAACTTGCTCCCTTCAGAGAGCCGGCAAAAAGCATCCCATCTGAGTCTTACATCCCGCCCATAATTTGGCTCAATTCAGCTTTGCCAGCTGTGCAGCTGCTTAAATCAGCAGGGTGTCTCAGTCTGCGTCTCTTTTGTGAAGAGACATGAAAATTTCTGCTCTGAATTTCTGAATTTAGTTAAAACTTGAAGTGCAGAAATGTCTATTGGTCCGGTGAGCATTTTGCCAGCATCTCTTGTAGACTGTACTACCTCTGCCCTGTTTGTCTGCATAGATAAAGCAAAATGAGAAGTGTCATGATTCTCTGGTGTTTGAACGTTCTGGCATAGTAGTAGGAAAAAGATCAGGAAAAGGAATTACAATTTAAATAACCTGCATGTAAATGTTGTTTATTCAGTGGATTATCTCTTGCCCCTCTGACCTAAACCTTGTGTCTGTGTATGGTGAAGTAGTGTAGGCAGACTTTTGCAGGGGAGGCAGGTGAACCTTGAAACAGATGGAAGATATTTTGAGTCCTGCATTTGTTACCTCATCTCTTCAATACTTTTTTTCATCTCTTACAGGAACCATGTTTAATGAAATGGCACAATGGGTGAAGTATGACAATGAGACTGGCATTTACTACGAGACCTGGACAGTTCAAGCAAGTCCTGACAAAAGGTCAACAGTGTGGTTTGACTCTTATGAGTGCTCCAAGTTTATACTGAGAACCTACCAGAAGCTAGCTGACTTAGGAGCTCTATTTAAGAAGATACAAACAAACTACACAAGCATAATTTTATTCAGTGGAGAACCTATTTATTTGGGGAATGAAACATCTATTTTTGGACCACAAGGAAACAAGACACTGGCAGCAGCTATAAGAGACTTTTACAATCCATTTAAACCTCATCAGAGTGTCAGAGAGTTTTTTGTGGATATTTTCAAAATAATTGATCATGTTATCTTGAATCATCAGTTTTACCTCTTCTACAACTTGGAATACTGGTTTTTACCTATGAAGTCCCCTTATCTCAAAATAATTTATGAAGAGGTCCCTTTGCCTGTTGGAAGCAAAGCATCCTTTGGTGTATGACTGCCTACTGAAGAACAAAACTTGCCTTTATGGCAAAATATTCTTAAGGATTTGGAGTGCTGCCATGATGGGTGTTAAAGGGTTGTATGTTTCACTGCTGACTGTAAAAAATTGTGTTGGGAAGGCTTTGCTGTCCCAGGTGAAAGACTGCATTTGTTTCCTTACTACCTGAATAACACATTCATGAACACTTCAGCATCTCTGACCTGGCCAGCTTCTGTGTAAGCATGGTCCCTGAGAGGAGACTGCAGTGGCTCCTCTGGCTGAGCTTTGCAGTGCCAGAGGGGCAATAGGGAGGCAGCTGCCTGCTCTGGGCTCAGGTGCTCTCCACATGCATGGCCATGTGGCAGCAGATGGCACCTGGCCAACAACAGAGGTGGGACACAAGTTACAAGGACTAACTTGCTCAACACGAGTGTCTGAATGTGTCCAGTTCCTTCAACATGTGCCTTACACTGATGTTCCTGTAGTTCTTTGGTTTGTACAGCTGGGACCTATGAACTATTCTCTGGTATTCTGGGGCAGTGAATGTACTGGAGGATGGCATGAGTGATGCTTTTTCACCACTTTGCTTCCTTCAACTGCACTGTAAACACAATACAGACAGCTCTTCTTCAGTGTCATGTGTGTTCTGTGCCACAGATAAAAGCCAAACTGCCTCCTTTGATGTTGACTCATGCAAAACTGGTGTTCCACCAGGCTATCTTAAAGTCTTATTGAGGCTTTAGTTGGGTCAGTTTCATAGAACTTCTGTATATTCCTTTCAAATTTTTTAAAAAAGCATAGAAATCTTAATATGAAAGAAGTAGTGACAGCTTGTGGGGCATCAATATAGGAGTTAAAAATACATGCTTGTCACAGAGCTGCCTCTAAAATGTGACTGCAGCCTCTGGCTGGCAGTGATGTTTGCAGTAGTGGTGTTTTGCCAGCTGGGCTGTCCTTGAGTCCTGTTCCAGGCTCAACTTAGAGCACTTTGGCAACTACTTAGTTCCCTTTAAACCCAAAGGACCAAAGCCAGAGAAACACTTGCTTTCTGGAAACTACTGAGGTGCCTGCACACTGAAAAACCATAGCTGCAGCAATGTCATTATCTCCAAGTGTTCACTGCTTGCTTGGATGTTTTTTTTTAAACTAGCTGTGGGATGAATAATGCTCCTGCAGAGGTTATTGCTGTCTTGTGGCCAAGCAGGAACACAGGAACTCTGCAGTTTCATTTGGCTTGAGCCAGGCTAATACCCTGCTGCAGCCAGATAATAGACTACACAGTGCTTGGATTCAGATAATAAGAATGGCAGAAAATTACCCTTGTATTTAAAAAGTCACTAAAATTAATTAGTTGAATTGCATTATCATGTAACGGGATGAGCATGAGAGGTAATGGGAGAAGAATGAGAGGATAAGCACACTTCTCTTCAAGCTGCTATTTCCACTGTTAGGTGAAATGTCATCTTTTATCACAGACTGAAAGACTTGAGTCTTTTTAGCCAAAGTCACAGGCCCTTGTGACCGAGCTCAGCTTTGGATTAAGATGGTTTCACCCCAGCCAGCAATCAAGCACCACACAGCACCACCAGGAAGGTAATCCGGGAGGCTCTAGGGAAGTCAGAGGGGCTGCAGCAAGCCCATCTACAGAAGGTACATTCTCATTGATGCATGTTTTTATATCTTTGAAACCCTCAATGTTGTTAAACCCACTTTTGTCTTCCCAGGAAAAAGCCTCAACATCACAAACCACTGTTCAAAGCTCTGAAGGGGAAATATGATCACAGAACCAAGCTCACGGATCACACTGCCAGTGATGTGGGGATTGCTCCATGCAGCATCTGTGTGTTTCACACTTAGAACACATCCCCAGTTTAAAGGTGCCAAGTCTCAGTGTAGGAGTTGCCCTTTATATAACATACATGAGTTCCTTCTGAGGCCAGTATTTATGGGAGTTCTCATTGTCTTTGCTTCTCCCATCTGGGGGCGATGCAGGAGTTTGTGTGTAAATTAATTGTTAAGACTGAATGCACAGCTGGGTGGGACTTAACTCCACCAGTACAAACTGCAGTCCTGAAAGAGTTGTTGCAGTTAAAGAGGAATCACTGCACTGGTATAAGTTGAAGTTGTTGAGTGCAGTGCTCTCTTCTAGGTAAAATCCACAATCCTTGAGTTAGGCCTACAGAGTTAGATCCAGAAAAAAACAGAGGTTTTTTTTATCCAGAGGTGATAAAACTGCCACACCCGCAAAGTTTAGACAAGCCCAGAAGAGATCCATGAAAATGACACTTTTAAGACTTAAAAAGGAAGCATTAGATGTCATGAACAGCTTCTGTGCACCTGATGATCTGCTTGTGACTGAAAACCACTTATTCACCTCAAACACTTAAAGATGGCCTCCTGAAAGTCACACAGGGAGCAGAAATAAGTAGGATTTAGCTTCATTTCACTCACAGCCAGGTGGTATTAGCACTTGCCCAACAGTGGGAACCAGGGGACTGTCCAAACTGCCAGGCTCAAGGATAAGCCTGGCATTGTGTCACTGTCACTCAGCCTTTACTCACACTTTGAATACAGGACTTGTTCATCACTTCAGACTGTGCTTGGTTCTGCTCCCTGCTCTTATGCACACTGCACTTGAGGGCAAAAACATACATTCTGTACTACAATGATTTCCAAGTCTGCACACTGGTCTTGTGCAAAACTGCACTGCCACACCCATGGGCTGCTCAGGGTTGTAAGCCACACTTCATTCCAAGAGGGTTATCCAGTAAAGCAGGTCCTGGCTCATCATCCATCAAGGTCAAACAGAGTGTGCTGCTCCTGTTTCCCAAAGCACTGTGCAGTGAAAGTCACTGGTACCAATGCTCTCTGCCTTCCTCCTCACAAATCCACCCCCAAATATTCTGGATTAGGAGAGCTGCTGCCTTCAGTATCTTCACTTGTAACCGCCTGGATTCAGAGGTGCGATTTGTCACTGCACACATTAACTCCTACCCAAAACTGGACAACTGAGCCAACACTCGAGTTTTGTCATTCTGAAAATAAGAAATAAAGGTGAGCTTGGGGAAAATGATGTATCTATGACACTCATGTTCCTGTTTCTAGTGAACTTTGTGAGTCTGTGGTACTCTTTACTACTTGCACCATGATTTTTATGTATTTGCTATTAATTTATTTCAACATCTAGAAGGCAAAAGAAGACATACAGAATTTGCTCAAAAAGCACTGTAGGCTTGCCTGGCAAATTTATGTTATAGGTGGATTATTTGAACGAAGGATGCAGTAATTGATTCAATGTATAAAAACTGCTGACCTCCACTGGAAGAGAGACAGAACTGCTTCTAAGTAGTTTTCTTGTGCTGAACATCTTAATAACCAGTATAATGTGGTGGTCCATTCAGGAAGGACTTTTTGAAGTCAGTGCAACAACACAGCCTTCTCAAAGCTGGCCAGTTACCTTGCTGGGTAAGCAGTTCTGCTACAGCCAACCCTGCCACCTTCAGCTCCTAATATGTTCCTCACACCGGGGTCTGACAGAGGCCTCTCTGTGAGCAGCAGAATGCTGGGTTTCAAAGGTTTGAATTCCAGGAGTGGGAGCTGGTACTGAGGTTGTGCCTTGCCTTTCAGTTATTCTCACTATCAACATGTTGGGGATTTACCTTGCAGCATCTGGACACCTGCAGTCAAGGTCCAAAGAGGTTCTGGCTCCACTACTAATGGTATTATTTCATATTAATTTAGTGAAAATTAAATCCTATT
Source organism: Peucedramus taeniatus (assembly GCA_013400575.1). NCBI lineage: Eukaryota > Metazoa > Chordata > Aves > Passeriformes > Fringillidae > Peucedramus > Peucedramus taeniatus. The sequence goes on from WBNO01015998.1 coordinate 78,062, forward strand.
CCCCAGACTACAAGTGTTATTTCATCTTTTTCATACAGGCAGTTCTGAGAGTCAGGTTATTAAAGACACACAGCTTTTTTACTTTTACAGACTAAATATATTGACACCTTTTGTACAAATAAAAGCAAATTATAGTATTACATTAATTTAACAAATTCTAATACAAAAACCGCGTATTTCATAAAATGCAATTTTTAAATCAAAGCTCTACAGAAACATACAACTCCCCTATAAAGATGTCCAGTCCGCTGAGCATTGTTTGCTCAAAATATAGTTATGAACTTAAATACACTCATAAGTGTATTACACTAAATTATACATTCAGATAAACATGACTGAAATCAGAGATGAAGGAAATCTACTTACTACCAGAAGGAGCTGTACAGCTCAAGTGAGAAGCAGCCACCAGCTAAGCTCAACCCAGCCCACGGGGGCAGCTCTGCCTTGCTGAGGGCTGACCACATCTCTCAAACATGCAGCTGTCTGGGCAACACTTCAGTGTTACCATCAGCAACCTCAAAGAGAAAATAACTGTTGGCAGTAAGAAATGAAGTCACAAGCCACATCCAGATCACAGGCAATGTCTTGCCTACACCACTTACAAACTAAAAACTTTCTTTAATAAAACTGATTTATCAAATGTTCAAAACAAATTTTTGCCTATTTCTCTACTTCACCAACTCTAATCCTTTTGAATTGTTAAATATTATGAAATGACAGAACGAGCTGAATTAAAGGTATACAAAAATTATCATCTATCAAACATCCACTTTATACATAAACATTTCTGAAACAGATTTACAGTATACAGTTAGTTTATACAGCTTAAGCAACTGTTCCAATGTCATTTCTGTCAAACTGAAAGCAGCCAAAAGTTCTAAAGTTTTGTGAAAAGGTTCTTGGTCAACATTCAAATTTTACCTTTATCACCTCACACTGCTCACACCCACATCATCAGAATAACATTGCTGGGTTCATTTCACAAACCATACATTATTCCACCTCACCGTATGCTGCCAAACTGGTTAATGTGCAAGAAAAGCTCATTAACTCCAGTGTGGTTTTAAATACAATGTATCTACATTTTTCCCCAGAATGCTTTCGCTTCCTGAGCTAGACATAAAATACCTTAAAACAGGTTTAGACGCAGATCTGAGACCCCATAAGCAAACTACATTAAAATGCATAGAGCGTGGAAAAAAATGCTTTTGGTAGCTCACACTACTGGTTGTTAGTGCTCTAAATACATTTTAGATGGATCTAATAATCTGTTGAATAAGGTGGTAAACTTACTACTTTAGTTGTCTAAACTTATTATTGTGTATTGCTCTCGCCTTTATGACTTAACAGAATGTGTGTATTTCACAGGCTACTAAACACTTCTTATAATCATCATCTTGTCATTGAGGTGACTAGATTTAGAAATGCTACAGTCTGCAACAAAAGCATGCAATTGTGGTGGGGTTTTGCTTGGCTTTTTAAGATCAAATATGATTGTGTCTAATACTACTCATCTAAATCAAAGAAAAACAGCATATTAAAACTGGTATTTTGCAAGTGTATTTCAATATTTTAAATAATTTTTATTTCCAAAAGTGTTTGAGGTCACCTTTAATGACAAAGAATAAAGCAGAAACTTAAATTTTGTTTGGATGAAAACAGATTTTGGAGCCGTGAACTCTTTTGGTTCTCAAGTTCCAAAACAATTTCTGAAAGAAAAATTAATTTTCTAATCAAACCATTAATTAACTTGTGGTAAAATCTATATTATTAAATAAGCTTATACAGGAAATTGCAATATGGTAAGCTTGGGTTTAAGGTGCTAGTCCATTTGCCCTGGAGTCTTTTAAGGACTTTACCACGTGGGCATCATGTCTGGGAACCAGACTCTACCAAGATGCTTTGAAACCTCCCAATGAATCTGCTCTAAGCTGTATTTCTGATCAGGAATCAAAACTTCCTCCATAATAGAGAGCTGAGAGAGGCGACCGCCACACATCTTCACAAACTCCACAAAGGCACTGCAAGAGACTTCACATTCTCCGAGGCCCACGGCCGACAGGTACTTGCACCGCTCCGCAATGCAGATGAGCTCCTCGTCCAGCGGCCGCAATCCATTGGCACACACCACCAGTTCAACCAGCCGCGGGCACGTCATCCCCACGCGGCCGAGCACGTCCTTGCTGACTGACCTTCCAAAGTACAGGTGAGTGACGGGTATCTCGTAGCGAAAGAACGGGTCAAACTCCTCCTCATACAAGAAAAAGTACATGACTAAATTTACTTTAGGAGAATGCTTGATGAAAGCGTCCCAGCTGCTCTTCTGAATCGTGTGGAACTGAGTCTGTCCGGGATTTTCACTGACCACATCAATGCGCAAGTGTTCTAACCTGACGTGTTTCTCCGAAGACAGAGCAAGCAGCAGCTCATCACTCAGCAGGTGGTAGTTCAGCGCCAGCTCACGCAAGCCATGGCACTGGTCAGCCACACAAAGGATACCTGTGAAAACACATGATGCAAGGGGTTACACAGATAAAGGCACTGATGACTGAACATAAAACAGGAGGGAGTTTGTTTATGTGTGTCATGAGGGTGGTATGGGCACCTATTTCAAACATGCAACCAAGACCTTAAATCAAAACCAAATCAAACTGGACAACCTGAACATTAATCTTTTTCACAAGCAGGATCTTGAGACTTCTTTGTACCTACATATAAGACAGACACACACAATGTGACTTCATCTCTATTTTGCTGGCAATCATAAAGAAGTTAAAAAACACATAAACAGAAGTGACAAATATGTAAATAACATATTCTGACTGTTCTGCCCTGTTTTAAGACCACATATACTCAACCTCATTTTTGTAAAAGGTCCTTACTCATGATAAAAGTATTTCCTTAGCCAGCTCTGGAAGAACTGCTGACTGCTCTGTGGCTGACAAAGCAACTGTGAATGAAACCTGTCATCTGAAGAAAGCAAATGTAAAGCAAAAGTAAAATGAATGTCAGATTTTAATTCAATAGAGAGGCTGCTGCTGTGAAATCAAATACTGATTTGTTTTTTCGAGGAAAGTACAAATGCTTAAATTTGGAAAAGCTACAGCAAGAAAGAGGCAAAACACTAGGAATTTGTAGCAGTAGTTTCTAAACCAGCAATTTTCAGACTCTAATGATTCAATATAATCTGCTGCTCACAGAAGACAAAAACATTAAAAAGAGAATCCGGGTCAGTCTAAGGTTTCTACTCATAGTATTTGTAGATACAAGCAATGGTATTACACTGGTAACAGTACTGAAAAAAATAAAAAGCACTAAGAACAGCATTCAGTCCTCTGCATTTCATGTGACCCAGAAAACTGCATGAAATGTAGGATACGGCCTTTCCATTAAGAGAAGGGGATGAGAACATAGCATTTAACAAGGAACTGAAAAACCTGAGCTCAATACACTGTAGTTCTGAAGCAAAAGGAAGAAATTCAGAAAACAGCAGTTATTTTAAGGTGTAGCTACTAAACTTAAGAGAAGCCTATACTGAGCATAGAAACACTTTCTTAAAAAAAATCACTGCAAAACCACCGCATGAACCAGAAGGGTTACTATGATCACTCTCTAAGGAAACTCAGACATGCTGCTTCAGAATACCTATGTCTGTTGAGATATAAAGTATTTCACACAGTTTCAAGATCCATATACATTCTCTCATCTGACAAAGCTTGTTGTCCTGGCTGCCATCCTTCCACAAATAACCTTTGTTAAATTTATGTAAAGGTTTATTATGGATTATTATTTATTAATGTAAAGGTACATTATGGACCAGTGCAATGCAAAAAGGGGAGAAGAGCTAGGGTTCAACTTACTGTGATTTTTATATATCTAGAACTGGATATGCATGGTCTGTCAATGCAATTATGCATCCTACATACAGAGCTGACAATAAATATAGTGTAGACAGCTACTAGAGGGCCTCCCTGGAGCCTGTGTACTTCACGGAACATCCCTAGGCACTGCCTACACCTTTGTGCCACTGAGAGGTAAATGGCTCTGCTCTCTGATCTTACTGCACAGACCCATGATGTCCCTGATGAAGGCACACCTGACACCTGCTCTGCTTCCTAACTCCCACTCCAAGAGAAGCAGCCCTCCTATCCCCATGCCACAGCACAACACCACCTTTACAGAAACACTTTCCATTTCCTCTGTTCCAACAGTTAGTATTTCAGAGCAGGAACAACAAACAGAAGAAACTTCAGGTAAGCTCACAAAGACTAGAAATACATCACTGCCTTTGTTTCTCCAGCCCAAACTCAAACGTGCCTCTTTATCTTTGTACAGTAACTTAGAGCAATTCACTGTTTCATACCAATATTTTTCCTTTATCCCTGCAGTAGTGGAATCTCTCTTGCTCTACTTTCATTACTCTTTTCTGTCCTTCACTAAAAAATTTCTTGAGAACTGACCTAGTAATGAACATTCTCCCCTCCTCCAATCTGAAGACATTTTAACTGCACCTAGAAGTAATTAGTTTTGCAACTAATTTTGGTTCAATAAAGTTTTTCCACATTTATAGCAGCCTGCTAATTATAATATCCCCATTACAAAGAAAAATCCAGGTCACATTTTCCTTCAGGAGTCTCCTTTTTGCAACCTGCCTGCTCTTGAAGCCAACTATCCACATACCAGCTTCTTTGTTCCACTTGGTGGGTTGTCCCTCCCTGGACACCACATGCCCACCAAAGCTGTGCAATCACTCCCTTCCCCAGCTGAGCAGGGGAGAAAGAATGTAATTAAAAACTCAAGAGTGAAGATAAGGGTGATGGGGAAAGATCACTCACCAATTACCATCATGGGTAAAACAGACTTAACTTGGGGAAATCAATTTATTATCAATTGAATCAGAGTAGGGTAATGAGAAATGAAACTGAATCTTAACACACCTTCCTCTGATTCCTTTGTTCTTCCCAGGCTTAACTTCCTCATGATTTTCTCTACCTCCTTCCCTCCCAGCAGCACAGGGGGACAGGGAATGGTGGCTGCAGTCAGTTCTTCAGACATTGTCTCTGCCACTCCTTCCTCCTCAGGGGCAGACCACCCTTCACACTCTTTCTCAGCTCTAGCATGGAGTCCCTCACATGGGAGCAGTCCCCCATGAACTTCTCCAGTGGGAGTCCTTCTCAGACTGCAGTTCTTCACAAACTGCTCCAGTGTGGGTCTCTTCCACGGCATGCAGTCCTTCAGGAACAGACTTCAATGTTCCACACAGGGTCAATTCCTGACGTCAAACCTGCTCTAGGCATGGGCTTCTCTCTCAACATGTGCTTTCAAGAGACTCTTCCAGCATGGGCTTCCCACAGGATCACAGCCTCCTTCAGGCATCCACCTGTTCCATGAGGTCCTCACAGGCTGCAGAGGTGGATCTCTGCTCCACCGTGGCCCTCCATGGGCTGCAGGGGCACAGCTGCCTCACCATGAGTGCACCACAGGCTGCAGGGGAACCTCAGTTCCGGCACCTAGATCAGCTCCTGCCCCTCCTTCTTCACTGACATAGGTGTCTGCAGAGTTGTTTCTCTCATGTATTCTCGTTCCTATCTCCAACTGCAATTGCTCTCCTGCAATACCTCTTCCCCCTTCTTACACAGGTTATCCCAGAGGCCCTACCATTGTCACCAATGGGCTTGGCCTTGGCTCTGGTGGACATGGGGAAGCTTCTGGCAGTTTTCACAGGAGCCACTCCTGTAGCCTCCTCACTGCTCCACAAAACAGAGTCATGCAAACCCAGTGATTCCACTTTTTTCTCCATCTCAAGGAACATACATATCTGAATTAAGCAATTAAATTCTCCTACTGTTTGCTCAGCACTCCCTGGTTTTGTTACTAATGCATCTCACCCCAATCTATTCATCCTCCATGAAGGACAATAATAGTTGTGCTCCTTAAACAGGCACGACCATTTCTTACCCATTGTTCCTTCAATTTATAACCATGCAAGATATATCAATCAGAACACACCCATGTCTCCTCTCCAATCATCAAGTGTATGATGTTCCAATGAAGCCTTCTAGCAAGGATTATCCATAAACCAGCAAAGTCTGCTAGAGCTGACAGGTTACTCTTCGATCCAAGTCCAAGGAAATAACTCTCTCTGCCTAGCTACAAATTACTGCTGAAGCCTTTTCCTCTTGACAGATGGCTCTTGCATTTCCCAGACACAAGGATTCTCAAAAAACAGTTTTAAGTTGGAAAAGCCAGTCCCTCAGCCAATTTAAACAACCCCCATCTATGATCAGAAAGCTTTGCAGGAGCAATATTGCAGTTAATTCCATTAACACTTTGCTGGACCCAGCTGCTGCAAAACACGAGTCCTGCATTTTCAGGACTTCTTTATACAAAACTACACAAGACTTTGTCTGAGAGCTACACTTGCAAAAGCTATCAAGTTTGTTTTGCTTGTTATCACTACAATAATACACCCTCTGCAACAGTACTGCTTTCCCCTTTTCCCTTTTAGGAATCCTGCTGTTGAATTTGACAGATAATAAATCTAGCATTTACAGCTGCAATGTGTTTGCACGGGAAAGTTAAAAGTTATGGTATTATGGTTTCTATAGTTTCTACTCATCCTCAGAAGAGGAATCATACTAAGCTGCCAGCATTTCATTTACAATTCCTCTTCCATTTCTCAGTGAAAAACTCTAAGTGTTAAACTGATGGGCTGTGAATAAATCTTAAACTTGCTGTGTGTTGCAAAAGTCTACCACAAATGTTAATTCTGTCAACTTCAACAATCTTGAGTGATTTCATTCTGGTATGAACTGAAATCTCTCTTACCCCACCCCTACGTTTTCAGTACTGGTGTCAGACAGAATTTAATGCATGCATTAAAAAATACCAACCAACCCACCAAAAAATCACGAACAGGCTAACCCCAAAATGACAGTAACTTACCAGCTGGAGAAACATGAGGACAGCTGCTCATTTTCAACAGTTTGAGCGTGTCACTGTTGTTAGCCACCAGAACCTTGAGAGATGGATCATCTACGGGTGTGTCATCAATCTTAAGTGAAGAGAGGGATTTGGAGTTCACAAACACCACTGTCAGTGCAGAAATAAAGTGAGACTGAAAAAAAAAGGAAGTTTAAATTAAAGAGCAGTATCTGAAGTAAAAATCTCAATGGTTTTACACTGTACAAAGCAGTCCTAGTTTTTACTTCTTGACAGCATTTGTTGAAAAAGCATTCTTTTGATATTGCATAATTAAAAAATAATACTAAAACTACATTTTTAGTAGAGGAAGTATAATTATTTTTTTCTATCTGTTTATTAATTGGGCAAATCAGAATGTGTAACATTAGATGTTAATCAAGAACCTGACCCTGGGGAATCCACTGCACAAATTTAAATCTACAGAAAGACGACAAGCAAAGGGAAAGCCTAGAAGCCTTCCTTTTGAGGACTTTTTTTTTTTTTTTTTTATGTCCTTTGAACAGATGAGGCAAGTCACACTCTAAAAGAAGCATCTTCTAGAAGAGGAATTCCTGCACGGCAAGTTGTGCTGCATTGGTGAGATGCAAACATAGTCAGGAGTGCTTGTGCTTGTATCCAAAGCGAAATGACTGTTCTGCCTGCCTACCACCCACACAGGAGTATTTAGGGTTTGGATGGATTTCTTGGAAAGCTCACTGGAGTGGTCCAAACAGAGCCAAGGAACAGGAAATCAATTAATTACTGAATAAGCAGCATAGATAAGGTAGGACAAGTGCTCAGCACTTTTTGCATAACCACTGAAACATATCATTAAGGACAGAGCCCTGGGAACCTGAACTTGAGAAACACAAAATAAAGAGCAGATACAGCAGTGATTGTAAAAACCACTCGTGGTATGAAGTGAATAGTTAGTTCATCTTCATGATTTCTTATAACACTGATCAAACAGAAGACTAAAAAAGTATTTTCTCCATGCGCTACATTAAATATCTTAAAAAAATTGACCTGCTACTTGAATTTCAAGCCCATTTCACTCTCAGCCACAGGCACATATCCTGAATACAGTTATATAGGAGAAGGCCTGGCAACAATATTTGTTCATTCTTAGGTGATATATTTGTGATTTTTGATAAAACTGCCATACAATTAGATTTAGAGTAGGACTTACTGCTTTCACGTTTACACAAACTTTCAAAGTCGCTTCATGCAAATGGAAACAGGAAGTTCAACTCAGAATCTTTACACATTTTGGCTTTAGGGACCACTCCAATTATCCTGACAGTATGCTGCTTGTATATGTTATGTACAAAAGAAATGACGCTTTAATATTATTTCAACTCTGTATTATGAGAATGTTAGTACTGTGTTTTTATTCTCTGTATTTAGAAAAAAAAAGGCTGTTAAATAGAAAGGCAAAGAAAGTCAACCACACTTATAAAAAAGGTAACTTGAACCTTCTACTTTGAAGAGCTAACGTGAAATATCCCAATATGTAAAAGCTGGTCTTTTCAGTATTGCCACATCTGTAGTCTGTAGTATGATTCTTTAAAAGATTCTACTTGCCTAGAATGTACTTAGTGAAAAGACAGGCAACACAACTCTAAATATGAGTTACAGATATTTGCCACAAGTCAGGTCACTTGACAACAAGAGAGCACTGATAAAGATAATTCCTATACAGTCTGATAAAAATAAAAACCCCTGCCACCCCAAAAAAAAATCCAAAACCACAGCAAAGTATTAACCATTTTCCAAATTAATTAATCTCTGTCTGCTTTTCATTTAATGGACCTGTCACTAACAGTTTCCCACAAGAATTCAGTCATGGCCAAATTCAATTCTTTAGTTTCACTAGTTGTCCCTTATGCAAGTGACAAAACTATTGAAATTGTCAGCACCGAAAGCCAAATTATCCTTAGAGCTAATTTTGAATCTATTTTTTATAGGCCAAATGTGAACTTATTGAGAACAAAAAAGGAAGCCTGTGCTTTATAAGCTTTGAAGCTGAATAAACACATAGCATGAACAGTTACAGGTAATTACTCAGCAGGCTGGACATGACCCTAATATATCCCTCCAGCAAAAACTAAGAGAGCTAAAGCAGCATTCTGATTAATAAAGAAAACAGTAAGAAGGAGCTGAAAGGACAAACTATCTTTAACACACTGTGGATTGTTTTCACTACATTCAGGTTTTATCATCACACCTCGAAGAACATCAGAAAAGGAAAAAATCAGAACAAAACAATTTAAATATCTGAAAAGCATCTTTGAAAATTATGGATTAAAAATACATAATCAAGAGAGCTATATGATGTGGCAGTGACCACTGCAAGGATAATAACTGATAACCCCTCTGTAGCTAACCTTACCTGCAGCCTACTTCCTCTCCTGAGGCTGTCTCTAGTTCTTCCTTGTCCTTACTGCCATCACCACCCATGACATCACTGTCACTAGCTAATAGTCTATTAGTATCTGGCCCTTCACAACCACTCCCCTGCTCCTCAGCAATAGTATGTTTCCACCTCACCAGCAGGAATGCTTCTCTAGAAGCACATGTACGAGATTTTTCTTCCAGATTAAATGCTTTCTAACAAGACCTGATTTTTAGTAAACATGCAAGGTAAAAATCTTCACTGAAAATTTCAGAAGTACAGTGCACTTCACCAAGTATGCTAATGCTTGACTGCCTGATGTGAAGCCCTGCAAATCATGATCCTATTTCTTTCTGAAGAGACTGTGTAAGCCCTATGGCAAGTCCACATGGATAAAATTCTACCACTCATTTGATTGTATTCGTCTCCTAAACAAACCCCACAACACAATTACACAGACCTGAACTGTCTAGCCTCTTAACTTGCACCACACTGCTCAGCACTACATTGAGGTCAACAGACAGGAGGACTTGAAAGAACAAGGTCAGGCCTACGCTCTCATATGATTCAGAGACTGAATGGAACTTTATATATCCATCATTGTACATATCAGCTCCTCCCCTTATTAGAGGCCAGACCACTAATAAACTTTTCTTTATCCAAGATTCATATTCCTAAAATAGAACTTTTCATGAAATTACAGAAGTACTGTATGAAACACTGCAATACTTTGCAACAGAAAATATACATAATAAAATACCTTTGGTAAATCCATGAAGCTTGGCCGGGCAGTTGAAATTAGCCCAAGTGTTTTCAGAGAGCAATTCACAAGCTGTGATAAAATATCACAAGCTGCTTCTGCAGATTCCTTGCTACTGTCCACCTTAAAACAAAATGAATTTTGTGTTCAGAATGCACTGCATATACACTCTTTAACTTTTTTTTTTTCACTTTACCTTCTGAAATGTGATGTTAAAAAAAAACCCTCATTGTGTATCCATCAACATTATTCTTTATTCCCCCAAAAAGTAGGAGTCAAAAATCCAAGACTATTTGTTGTAAATTTACTACTTTTCTAAACACTTTGGTAAAATATAGCATGGTGAAGGGTCAGCTAACAGTTTGTTCCAGGATAATCATTCCACATCAAATAACAAGCAAGTGGAGGGTCCAGAGCCTATTCCACTTCCTCTTTACATTCCTCCTTACCAAAATGCAAGAATTCTATAAATTCCATTCCTTTACTATGTGCAAAAGCCACTTCTTTTTACAGTGGCTCAGTTCATAAAATTGAGCTGCTGGAGAGTTAACTGTGTTATCATACGAACCTGTATGACCTGTTAAAACCACAACAGATGCAATGGATACTCTAAAAAAACCAAACTAAACCAAGCGAACCAACACAAATCCCAAAACCTTCCTTAGTCAGCTTGCTACCCAACCAAATCACTTAGTGTGTCTCCAGTGGACTTCCTTGACACTCAGATGTGCTTTCTGAATAACTCCTCATGTACAGCATTCATCACATCTTTGCAAACCTAGAGAACAGTATAAAGCTTGATCACAGGATCAAATTTAACTCCACCGTAAGCCATGCTACCTTGGCAGCAATAGATTAAGTCCAATGAACATTCATTTTCTGCTCAAACCCAAGCTGAAAAACCTTGATTTTCAACAATCTCATCCTTCTTCACCAACAGAAAATACCCCTCTTGTTTTCAGCCTTTACAGAGGAATGATGAGTGTCACACCCACTTGTGCACTCTGCAGCACTGAGGACAACTGAAGTGACACATGAAAGAAATGATGGATCACCCTACGAGCAAAGGGCACCCCAAATTCCTTGGGCATAAAGCAACAAACATGATATAAGACACTGGGAGGTCACTCCTCTACAGCCCTAGGTTTTCTTTATTTGGATGCTGATAAAAGCCCTGCAAACCATGTGGTAACAGTTTGTATCTGGTATTGCAAGCAAGCAGTAGCAATACATGTGATCAGGCAGAGGTGACTCAGCTCCTCACATGCTGATGATTCCAGCATTAGAACTGCCTGATCTCAGAAACAAGCATGCTGAACTTGCTGCAGAACACATTTCCTTTCCAAATTTCTCACATAGCTGATGCATATGCAGTCATGAGATTCACAGGACCCTTCCAAAAGACACTGGTATGTAAGCCCACACTAAAGGTTTTCATGTGCTAAAAGTAATTCCACAATGTGAACATAACCAATTTTCATCAAATGGTATTTCTAGCCTGGCACAATCACTACATGCACCATCCTGTGCAAACTGCACGTACTTTTTCAGTCCCCTGAAACACAGTTGTACTGAGTACAGACAATCCCATACAATTTAATATTAAAACTGCTAGTTGATGACTAGTAGTACTGAAGTTACTCTCCGTGCATTATGTTTTCTAACCACGAATATGAGAGCCAAGTACAGGATGTGAAATGGGGAAATGCTCAGCTTAGGTATCCTGACTGAACTTAATTCTGAGGCAGTAACCCACACATGCAGTCATATCAGAACTATTTCTGTCCACTTCATGAAGCAGAATTTTAAGCAGCTAAACTGCTACAAAAAAACATCAAAAAACCAAAAGACTGTTTTGGTTGGTTTTGGCAAAAGAGCCAAAACCAACCAAAAAACTCAAAGAAATCCAAAAAACAAACCAACAAAGGACCAACAAAAACAAACAAAAAAACCTCAAACAAACCACAGCACCAGCCAAAAAAATTCCCATCTAACAGAAATAAGACAATGAAAAGGTACATTCAGTACTCTTATTCCAAGTTTTGGTCCTGAAAATATATCCAAACAAATTAATTGGGAGGTAACCTCCATGTCTATATGTCCATTTAGAGAATCCATTTCCTCCGTATATTAAGCCTGAAAACAAGGCCACCTTCCACACTGTCAGTTGCCCTATTCCTTTTAGAATAAAAGTCACTTTTAAAAAGCCTATCAAATGTATACCTTGAAGCTAACATACTGCAGGTGATTGGAATGTCTCTTTATTATTTGCTTGATTAGCTCAGGGTGTGTAGTCCTCAGGTTTGACGTGGCTGGTTGATTCAGCTCAAACTCAAAGCACCTCCAGAGATCAGGCATATGAAACACTTGGTTCCAGCTCCTGCAGACCTGGGATGCATGAGCACGATCCAGAAGTGGCAAGTACTGGAACACCTGCAGGATAATGTCTTGGAGGAGGTTTGCCCAGTCAGGACTGTGCACAACTGTGGTTTTCTTCTCTACAGCCTTGTGTCTCTTGGATTCCTTCTCAGTTGTGTCTTCCGATGAACTGCTGTTGGCCTCATTAGTTTTCCTTCCTCGTTTCATTCTGTAGAAGTAATAAAAAAATAAAATTATTTATTTTGCAAATGTAAAAGAGCTGAGAACAATTTTAATAAAAAACTGTGGAGTTGAAAAAGGGTATTTTATGCAACAACACCTTGGCAGGGTTTTTTTTCCTGCCATATATAAAGGAAAAAAAACCCCAAGTAACAAACCAAAATGGCAGTCCAGAAATAACATTTATCATCTAAACTGATATCTTTAATATTACTCCTTTAATCATTAACAGTGCCAACCCATTTATAACAGTCACTCTCCTTTCAGTGTTTCATTTCTGTGTTTGAGAACACTTTGAACCTAATTTGTTTTACTGTGTTGCTGATTATTACTCTACTGTTCTACTAATGGAAGGATAATCTTCTAAACATTTTTTTGAGAACTGACATAAATATTCCTGCCCCAATCCTATTTATTAGGAACAACACTTGAAACTGTGGAGATAAAAATCAGACAAGGAAGTAAATAATTACTGTATGCATGCTTCCAAGTACTGCATATTGCAGATGTTGTATCAGACCAAACAATTTTTTTCTCAGAGAGGAAGAATACTTTTTTTTTTAATTTATTTATTTAAAATACAGTACTTTAATAGGAATCTGTTTTAAACCAGTATCCTTGAAAATATATTTCATCAAGTCCATCAGTGTGCTTTCATTCTTCCAGCTAACTAGTAAACAGGCATTACAGAAGATTTCCAGTAACAATCTGGAAGTTTCAACCCACAAAAAAAAAATTAGGAGAGGGCCAGAAAAATTTCTTCAAAATTGTATTAAGTTCACCAAGCCTGAGGCAAAAGGTTGTAGCATATGTTTTTTCCATAATTACATCACTTAAACAACTTCTACCTTATATTACATTATTGAAGAGAAAAAAATCCCTTACCACTACATATATCTGAAATACATCTAGGGCTCACTGGGTCTTAATCCAAACATGTTCTTTTGTACATGCCATCTTACAAGTGAACTTGGCATCTCATCATTTATTTTTAAAAGCCTCAGTGTGATGCACATCATGTCCTAAAGGGCTCGGCTACCTCATACTCAACTACAATGTGCTCAATTCCAGTCTCTAAAGAGCTGAGAGAATCCAGGGGCAGGGTGAGCCTGACACATAAAGCATCCCCAGCCTCCCTGATTTCTAGAAGATAAACAAGGACTTCATACACAGTGAAATCATCCTGGTTTAACATTCAAGTACACTTACACGTCCAGGATTATCATATGCCCCGATCCCTCCTGGGATCAGAAAAGTTATGTTTCCCTGCTATGTACTGCGACTAAGTCTGGAAGTGCTTCCTAAAACAAAATGCCAGCTAAAAATTATACTGTTCATAATCCAATGCATCACAGATTATTTTCTCAAAGCCAGCACCTCCCTACCTATCTTTAAAAGGCTTTAATCCTAGCTACTCACATGACAGAACCAAGCTATCACTTAAGGTCTAAAGCCACTCATAAGATGATGCAGACAAACCTGAACATACGGTCACGAAAGGCTGATGAAGAAAATTTGTCTCGACTTTTTTCAACTCCTATTTTTACTCCCAGCTAACTTGGAGGCAAGCAGAGGATGAAACAGTACTGGGCAAAAATCTCTACTTGCTTCCTGAGAACTGTTTTCCATGATTCAGTTCCTGTCTATGGGACTATGCAGAACACAATTCCTCTGCTGGAACAAGCTTTCTGCCAGAGACAGAGTTCTGTTGCTGAGCCACTTCACCAATGAAGAAAAGCAAAAAAACTGAACAGTGACTCAGAACCATCTGCAACTAACAAAAATAAAGGAATTGGATTTTGCAACCATGAAAACGGAATTCAACTTAAAATTAATCAAGAATTAATTGGCAAATCCACTGCCAGCCTGTCGTGTTTCTGTTAGAGATAATAACTCAGCATAGTACAGGAACAATATTTATAATAAGGTAGTCTGAAATGTAACATTAGTTTAAGCTTTAGGCTAAACAGATATTCCAAACAACTAGGTTATGGCAAGCATTCACCACAGGCAAGCTATTAACTTGCCAAATTCAGGCTTGCCTGTTTGATGTCCAAGTCTTTCCAAAGCCATCTGTAAAAAGCTACACACGGTACTGTTAGATTGGGCTCTCCAACTTCTCCTTTACAGAAATCTTGTCTCATCTTTTGCTAGCAAGGTAGTAAACCTGCATAAATGTTCCAGCTAGGTAGGCTACTTTTATCACTGCATTAAGGTAGAGTTTGTTTTTTTTTTCCCTCTTTTTTGTCTCCTTTTTAGAGAAGACCAGGAGGGAGCTGCCACTGACAAAACTGTATTCATTTTTCTTCCAGAAAAAAGGCCTCTGGGATATGCTGATAGGAGTGGACCAGATCATCGACAGCTCTCAGTGTGCACCTCTGAGCTAACTGGGGTGAGCTCTAAGTAGTTGTATGTGCTGGTTACAGACCAAAACCCACTCATGGAAGTGGTGGGATACTGTCCCACATTTTTGTAAACAGCCAACTTAAAAAAAAAAGACAATACAGCCATCACTAGAGGCATACTGATGACGTTTTCTTCTTTCAAGAAAATAAGAAGTTACATGTTCTAAATGCCATGACTTAAAGCAAGGGATAGGGAAAAAACACAGCTTTCCAGACAGCTTTTTTTGTTACTGACATCTTGTAATTAAAGATGTCAAGATTCCGATTTTTGAAACCTTTCAAAAGTATTTCCTTGGCAAACTTTTTCCAAACAGGAAAAAAGTGCCTAAGCTCAAGACTAAAAAAAATTAGTTTAAGAACTGCATGACTGTTTTGTAATCTAATTTTTAACCAATTTGTTCATCTAATTTTTGGTTACTCGTTTCAGAACTTAAAGTATCAGAACAGTTTTTTTTAAATGTAACTGCTTTCAACCTCTTCACATGCCAACAATAAAACAAATACGAAATTTAAAGAATGCACATTTGTCTGCACAAGTTTACAGAACTATCTGAGAATATAATTATTTTTAAAAGGCCACTTAAGAGAGTAAACCTTTCTGGATATTGAACATAACAACCGGCAAATGCAATCAGAAGTTCAGTTCACTTCGCTTTATGTATCCAGTAATTTAAAGATCTGACCACTTGAAACCCAAGGCAAACTTTTCAACAAGGAAGATGTGGATGCAAAATTCTATGCTAGCAAATTACTGTATGACTAAAACCCATTTTTCAATAAATGACTGCTTATCACTTCTTAGAACTGCATGAACCATCAATCTCGCTTTTAACTCTCTCTGGCCACTCAGGACACACTTGTATCACTGTTTTTCAAACTACTGCTATAACCAACTTTGCTTCAGAACCTAAGCTCTTGGGAGAAAGGAAAAAAAAAACCAAAAAAACAACACCCAAACCACCAAAATACCCATCTCTACCGGGGCAGAGATGGGGGAAAGAGGAGTGTCTGACTCCTTAAGATTTCCCAAGTAAATTTCTCCACCTATTATAAGGACTTGTTTCTGAACTCCGCACCTGGGCGCAACCTACGCTATCTTGTTTGCAATAGTCGTGTCCAACCCTAATCACACAGTTCAGTCACCGAGCAGGAGGAGGAGGAGCAAAGCACGTGCTTAACATTGTTTTTATTGCCGAGTAAGGTGCAGCCAGAACGCAACGGCAGTTAAAAAAACAAAAACAAAAAAAAAACCCCACAACCAGAACCAAACAAAACAAACTGTGCAGAGCTGTTTGCACCCAACTGATAACGCTTTCCCAAGAGCCTGCCCAACCGAGCTCGCTGCGCCTCACCCCTGCTGTTCTAGGAACACCAGGAATGCGCTAAAGGGGAGCACGGGCTGAAAGAGGGGGCGACCCGGACACGAACCCAACCCCTCCCAGCCGCAAACAGCCTGCTCCGCTGGACACAGCGAGGGTTTCATGATTTATTACCGCTATCATTGGAAGGCTGCGAGGCAGCGGCCCCCAAACACGACGGACTAGGATTTAAGGATCGCTCGCTACTCCCGGAGAAGGTTCCCCTCAGGGTCGGCTCCTTCCGGCCCAGCCCCGGCGCGGGGCTCTGGCAGCCCGGCAGGCCCCGAGCTCCGCCGTCCCCGCTGCTCGGAGCCCGCTCCCGGGGCCTGGGACCCTGC
>WBNO01015998.1:94898-146058 GCA_013400575.1 Peucedramus taeniatus
GCGGCCCCACCTCTCCTCAGCGCACCCGCCCGCGGCGCCTCGGAGCCGGGGACGGCGCCGGCTCCTCCTCCCGCCCGTCTGCGCCACGGCTCGGTGCTGGGCGCGTCTTGCCTCTGGCAGGAAGGTAGCAGTGAAGTTTAGATGCGTACGGCGGCTTATCCCAGAATCAGGTTGGAACAGTCCTCCGACATCATCGAGTCTAGCCCCCATGTCAGCTACACCATGGCACTCATGGTGTAGCTGACACTGGCCGCGTCCAGTCTGTCCTTAAATGTCTCCAGGGATGTGACTCCACCACCTCCCTGGGCGGCCCCTTCCAGTGCTCAGTCACCCTTTCTGTGAAGAAATTCCTCCTGGTGTCCAAATTAACCTTCCCTGGCGCAGTTTATGAGTATGCCATCTTGTCCTGTCACTGGTTACCTGGAGGAAGATGCCGACCCCGACCTGGCTGCAAGCTTCTTTCAGGAGATGTGGAAAGTGACAAGTTTACTCCCTGGCCCTCCCTTTTCTTCAGGCTAAACACCACCAGCTCCTTCGGCTGTTCCTCACAGGACTTGTGTTCCAAGCACTTCACCAGTTCCATTGCCCTTCTCTGGGCACACTCCAGCCCCTCAATATTTTTGTTGTAGCGAGGGGCCCTGAACTGGACACAGCATTCAAGGTGTGGCCTCACCAGTGCCGAGTGCAGGGGGACAATCTCTGCCCTGGTCCTGCTGGCCACACCATTGCTGAGAGTGTGTTGTCGCTGGCCTTCTTGGCCACCTGGGCACGCTGAGTATTACCAGCAATGGAGCTGGATCTCCGTCACCAGTACAGCCGGTTTTGTTCTGTGATCTGAAAGCCCCATGTGAGGCTGGCCTTAGGAATAGGTGTAGCAGGGAAAGCAATCCACCAATGCATCCTGGGGCCGGCAGGCACTGGGAATGATGTGCTTGAGATTTTGCCAGGCAGAGAAGTGATGTGTGACATTTCCCATGGGCTGCAAATGCCTTGTCATCATGTGTCCTTTGCGCATGTGGTACCCTCCAACAGACCTCATTTTTCAGCCCTGTATGTGTTCAAACTCTTTACAGTTGTTGAGATTCACAAAACTTAATTATTCATTTATTGCAAGGTATAGTAAATAAATTACTGCTCAAATTGTTGTAATCCCAATTCCTGTCATTTAGTTTCTTGGAAACAACACTTGTAATCCTGTGTTCCCCCCAGTCTTGAAATGGCTTTGAAACATTCTTCAGTGGTCACTCAAATGTCACCATCCCTGAGATCTTTAGGAATCGCTTTATAGAAATACCATTTCCTTGCATACTTAAAGTCTATTATTTTTTTTTCAAGTCTAGTTCCTTGAGATTATTAGTGAAAAAAAAAAAAAGACTTGTCCAGAAACAGAATTGTTTTTCAGTGAGAAACATGAATTTTTGAGCTTCTGTGAGAAAATAATCTCTTTTTCTCCATTTCAGAATGTCTTGAGCTGTTTACTAAAGCTCAGCCATTACAGTTCTGTGCATATTTATGAATCTACATCCAATCTTCAGCTTTTCAGGAAATGCAACAAAAATCTGGAAATAAGAGGTGAGTTATCACCTTACCTTGAGCAGATTAATGAGTACCTTAGACAACCTTATAATAGCAAATATGTGACTGTATCATTTGCTCAGTTATGTAAGACAGCTGTATAAACCTTGGTAGGTAATGAGATGTGTTTATGAATGATATCAATACTGTCAAGAAACCTGCAATAACTGTTTTGCCGTCCCCATCTGGAAATGTTCTGTGTCTTCCATTCCTACTGCTTAGGAATTCCCTTTTCAGCCCTTGTGCCCCAGTTCAGAGCTGGTTTCTAATGGTGGGAAGATAACAGCCCCAATTACAGTTTCTAGAAAAGACAAGTCATATTTGCAAGTATGTAACTTGCAAACTGCTGGAGATGTGGGAGACAAAGTCAGACTGACTGCAGAGGTTGGAACTAGACCTGGGCCCAGTCTGTGGGGAGAAGGGTCTATTTTTTTATCAACAAATACTGAGCAAGCACATGCTGCAGATTCTCCTGGTCACCTCTCTTGCTTTAAGGCCGCATTGCGTGCATTATGATGTGATATAACTGA
Organism: Peucedramus taeniatus; assembly: GCA_013400575.1. Lineage (NCBI taxonomy): Eukaryota > Metazoa > Chordata > Aves > Passeriformes > Fringillidae > Peucedramus > Peucedramus taeniatus. The sequence goes on from WBNO01015998.1 coordinate 97,004, forward strand.
GCCATGTCATGTGAAGTCAGTAAAAATATTATTTTCGTCAAGATTTATGCTCTGATCAAATTCTGGTGTCTGCAGAAAAACAAAACCAAACAAAACATCTTTTGACCAAAAAAAATATTTTCTGAGTTTGTGTAGAAGTCTTGGGAGATGTAACAGCTACAATTTCAATATTTTTAAGGTAATATTACTTTAAAACCCTTGCATTATCTTAGTTTTACTGTATTGACTTACTGGGAGGAACTTCTTACAGTGCCGAGCAGTTACAATTTGCTGCCTTATCTTCGGAGTAAACAAAGTTTGGCTCACTGCCTGTGCCCTTCTTTGCTTTGTTGTAGCCGCTTGTGTAAGTTTTAGGCACCTTTTGTGTGTGTAGGCGAGGAGAACAAGTGCAGAAAGAACTCCCAGCATGACACTGCTTGGGGACATAGCAGCTAAAATCAGCAAGAAAGGCAGCTGCAGCTCTGTCCTTGGGGCTGGCCCAGGCCCTGGACATGGTGCAGAGCACTGACAAAAATGTCTGCAGTGTCAGCGGGCAAAGCACAAGAACCGGGCAGTTTTATCAGAACTGAATGAAACTTAACCTGTGGGCAGCTGGTGGTGTGGGCTCCTGGTGACCTCCTGGGGCTGGCTCTGGTTTAGCTGGCAGACAAAGCGCTGCAGAGCTCTTGGACTCAGGTAGCTGGCACTGAGATAGGAGGCAGCAGGTTAAGAAGGGGCCAAGCAGTAAAGGTGCAAAGAACATCCACAGGTCTGGGCTGGTCTGTGTTGTTGCTGTGTTGTTGCCAGTGGTGGCTGGGCACTTTGGAGCTTTAGTCAGTAACTTGGACACCTCTGTCAGGTGTGTCTGCATTCAGTAGTCTCTCTGCCTTACACTAATCACGTAACTAAGAGCAGATGGGTTTTTGAGAGAGGAATTTTTTTTTTTTTTTTTTTGTGTATGCTTTCAGTAGTAACAGAAAAAGTCCCAGGCCTGTGCTGAGCCCTGCTATGCAAAAATAAGACTGTTGAGGAAACTGCATTGTAACTTTTTATTTTTCCAAAAGAGAAGGAGAAGCTCTCTGAAGTTTCAGTTTTTCTGGTTGGGGAGTCACTCACTTATAGCAGAGATGTGAAGCAGCCCTCACTGTCACCATGGGAAGATGTGGAACAGCCCACAGTCATAAAAGCCAAGAGATAGCTCGTAAAATCTCAGTGTCTAACAGGGGATTCTCACTACCTCAGGCTGAGAACACCTCATTTCAGCTGGCAGACTGCCTTCCTGATGAAGCCACGGCAGTGTTTCAAATGCCAGGTCTTCACTGTAAATGCTGCACCTTTTAGCACTGAAAGTCTCCTGTGCAGATTTTCTGGCCACATTCAAATAGCTCTGAAGCATTCCTGAAGCAAGCAGCTGTGCTCCACCCTGATAAGCCTGGCTTGCATTTGGCTAGGATAAGAATGTAGAGGGGAAAATCATAGAAGCAGTTGGAATAGAGTTAAGTAACCATAGCAGAGCAGATCCAGCTATGATGAAAGTATGTCAGGCTTGCAGGGCATGAGTAGCCCACTATGATTTAATGAAAACAGAAGTTCTGAAAAATATGGAGAATATTAATGTGATGAGCAGTGGCTGAAAGACCTGGTCTAGAATGTCTGTGACAATCTTAATTCTCAGCAGATTGTGCTGAAAAAGAAAAAACAGAGGAAAGCTTTATTTATTCTTTATCAATGCCAAAAGAAGTTAATGTTTTTCAATAAGGGATATCATTAGGGAAACTTCCTGGTTTTATTTTCTCAACATGCCTATACAGGAAGATTTTCTGTGGTAAGGAACTTTCTTATACTGTTAGAGTGTGGTATTATGGACTGATAAAATAAGTATGTTCTATCCATCACAAGCAAGACCTTACAGAACAGAACAGGAGCTGTAACTTCCTTTTTCTTTCTTTTTTTTTTTTTTTTCCTTTTTTGGGGAGGGTTTCTTAAACAGTAGCTGCAAATAAAATGGTCTTTAAACCAGTGGGCCTCAATTTAAGGCCTCATGGCCACAGAAAAATAAAAACTAAAGATGAGTAACAGCAGGATAGAGTATTGCCCATGGTTCAGTAGAAGCGGGAGCTAATTCTTTTAAAATGTCCCTGTCTAAATATTGTTTCTGTCTCTAGAGGCTCTAGTAATTCTTTCCAGATGAATGACTCCCATGGTTGCTTCATGGGTAAAAGCTGTTGTACCACTCTATTTTGTTAGGTAATACAGAAGAACTGCTGTTTGCTGGAGCCCCTCTGACAGGGGGGTGTCGTGGCATGGCCTTGGCTAGGGCTGCCGTACAAACGGGCAGAGTGGGCTGAGCTGTGCCCAGCAGCACAGACTGCACCTCCTCTTTGCCATGGTGTGATCCATGGGCACAGCAATGCTGCTGGAAAGGGCAGTGCCAGCTCACTGATGGGTTGGTCTGACAGCATCCTGATAGAGGAGTTCTTTGGTTTACAAGAATTTTCTCAGTGCTCTGTGTGGCTCCTTGCAAATCAGTTCAGCTGACTCTGCCAGTGGGTGAGGAGTTAATATGATTAGCAAGCCACAGTGGTAAAAATTCCCAAAGAGACTTATTACTAAGAGGGGGCTGGCGTTTGTATTAGGATTGGCATTGGTACCAAGGCATGGAAGGAGGGTACCTTATGTGTCATGTGAAATGTGTCCTGCAAGGGCACTCTGNCTCTAAAGCTGGTTTTCAAAATGGCTTGTTTCTAAGTCTTGGGAGACAAAACCCAGAAGTTATTCACCAGTTCTTGAACGTATGAGAGTGTTGGAGGAACAGATCCAAAGTCCTACCAGTGGGCACCTATTCATGGGAAAGGTCAATTTCAGTCAGCAGTAAGGCACTCAGGGTGTGCCAAAATTTAGGATTTGCTTGGTGGAAGGTACATAGTTGTGCCCAGCCTCCATCAGGAGGGAAATAAAGATTTGTGAACCTAGGCCATTTCACAACCCACTAGGAGTATGGAAAAACCCAGAGATGTAGAAATAGAGACAACAATCTTATGAGTAACAACTGGAATGTAGTGCTCAAATTCTGTTTGTATTGGAGAAGAGGGAGACAGAGGTGATGCAAACCCAGCATATCATCTTACATACATATGTTTTGTCCATTAGAGCAATGTGGAGAGCTGTTTACCCTGTAGCTTGGATCATCCCATTGCAATTACTGCTCCGTGACAGAGTCCACTGATACAACCTGCCCTCAGGCAAATGCTTTTAAAAAGCTGTTGTTCAGGTCCCCCAGCCAAGTTTCTAAGTATCTTTGTTAGGAACTGGCATTAGGATGGTGAGTTACTGCTAGTAGATCATACCCCATTCATACCATACCACCTGAATCTCTAGCTTAAAGCCACAGTGGAGTATGTATTCCCTTTGTGTGCCAGCATACTCAATGCCATCCTTCCTTCCTTCCTCTAATGTCTGTTCTGGCAGAGTACGTGGCAGAGGTGAGACCTAGGAATGGGGCTGGGTGGAGTGGGAATGCTCTCCAGAGCAGCTGAGTGAGCAGAAAAGTTAAACTGTACAGGGGAAGATGCAGAGTCACATTCAGGAAAGGAATATTACTCAATGAACTGACAGGGAGGTGGAAATACTAGATTAGCTGAGACCTAGCATGGGCTAAGGATGCTTGAATCAACTGGGATGCAGAAATGAGTGGGAGTATAGAAGCAATGCCATGGATGGCAACAGCAAAGGACACTGTGTGTGCTGCTCAGTGGATGACCCAAAGCATTGCCTCAAGTACCCATTCAAGGTTTCAGTGTCCAAATCCCCTTTCAGGTACACAGAAAGAAACTTGGTACATCCAAAGGGATTGTATTTCAATGAGCAGCCCACAGCATACACGAAACATTGAGGCAAGAACAGAGAGCACTTCCTGAATCCCAAGGTTCAGAGGACCAGCTGGCAGGGGAAATCTTTGGGTGATTATCAATGATAATCGCAGTCCCCATTGCATCTGGCTGCTGTGTAATCTGGCTGCTGTTGTTCTGTATTTGGCTCCATCTCTGTAGGAATGCCTCGTGAGGAGCCAGATCCTGGAATGCTTGGCAGCAACAAGCTCACTACCAGACCCCATCAGTGAGAGTGGGGGTTGTGACAGTGCAGCCCTTCCAGTGCACCTTGGGCTGAGGGACAAGGCATCTGCTCTACAACCGCTGCACTCTGGCACCTGCAATGTGTGGCATGGCTTAACAAGGGCTGTGGAAAAGCCCTGCAAAGTTTGAGTTCTATGCTGAATGACTGGGTGGGCCTGAAGCTCCCTAGCTAAGCCTCTTCTAGGTGAAACAAGCCTAGTATGATGGAATTAGCAAAACCTGTTTTGTAAGGACCAAGCTTATTTGGCCCTGATGATGACATGTTAATTAGCTGTATCTTATTAACTTTTACTGTTCACATTGTGTTCAGTGGGTGGATACACCCATAAAAGTTCAAGCTATTTTTAAACTAACGACCTAAGTGCAAGCACTGAGGCCTCGCCTTGGCCAGGAGCAGAGTTTGGTATAAATTAGCTGAGTGTGGTGGGCTGTGGCAAACAGGGTGGTACAAACAAGAACTGACTATTTCCATTGCGTGGGCAATGGATCAACAGCTGACAGAAAAACATGTGAGACTGCTGGAAAGGCATACAGCAATCTTATTGTGGACTGATCTGATTAGCAGCCTGTGCTGGCATCTGCTATAATCACTGGCAGAGATCGGCGTGGGGGGATGTGGTGACGTGAATGTCTGAGACAGTGTGGGAGCAGCGCGTCCAAGGTTCAACCATTACGTGTGGAGCTGAGCTCTGTGCAAGAGCCTGATGCTCACACGTGGCTGTGCTGCCTCCCTGGAGTGGTGATAGGGGATGGTCAGCTGTGTGTGAGAGAAACATTTCTGCAGTACTGCCTATCCCTCGCTCTATCAATTTTAAATAAACATAAACAGTGTCATGTCCTTCCACACCATAATCACAATTTCCTAAATTAATAGTCATATTAATCTGAAATTAAAGAGAAGGCTGAAAAATTCATAAATTTGTAAGAATGGTGCTACACCCAATTTTCTAAAAATGACAATGGGTCAGACACCCAATACAGGGACAATCACTTCCCTGGATCTGCTGGCCACACTATTTTTGACACAGGCCAGAGGCCATTTGCTTTCTTGGCCACCTGAGCACTCTGCTGGCTCATGTTCAGTTGCTGTTGACCAGCACTCCCAGACCCTTTTCTGCTGGGCAAATTTCCAGCCCTTCCCCCAGCCTGTAGAGCTGCCCGGGGTTGCTGTGACCCAAGTACAGGATCCAGCACTTGGCCTTGTTAAGCTTCACACAACTGGCCTCGGTCTGCTGCTCCAGCCAGTACTGATCCCTTGGCAGAGCTACAGTGAATAAGATCAATTTACTTCACAGGTGTGTGAACTATTCAGAACTATTTCCAAGTGTAGGTATATATGCTGCTCTAGATGAACCTGTTTTAGCAGGGGGGTTGGATAAGATGATCTTCAAAAGTCTCTTCCAATTCCAACCTTTCTGTGATTGTGATTACAGATGTCTGAAGTTAGGCAAGATGGATCCCATGGTTCCAGTCTCATCAAGATTGTCTGATGTGGATGCCATCTACCAGTATCTTAAATGTAAAAGGCACACACTTTTCATCAGGTTCAAGACAGAAATGCTAGAAAGGGAGTTGAACACATCTAAGAAAAAAAAATCTAAAGATAAAATCTTACAGATAGAAGTTTTTACTTGAAGTTATATTCTGCATTCATTATGCAGGTGCAGAGGTAGAAGTTTTTACTTGAAGTTATATTCTGCATTCATTATGCAGGTGCAGAGGACTTAGGGGTCTCAAAATGAACATTTTGAAATTCAACAAGCTGTTTGTCCTAGAAGTGGGAGTGATTAGGAGTCTTCAGTAAAATAAAACTGATCAAAAATAATTTAAAATGCAGTCTTCTTTTGTGTTTTAAACCACTGCTGGTAATTGAAATGGAAATACAATTCTTCATATGAATGGTAGAACACTCATCCAACTTTTCTCTTGAGAAATGGAGCAGTGCTTTTTGTGTCTTAAGTACTTCCATAACCGCCAGTTTATCAAAAAAACTTTATACTTTTCAAGAGTCTGCTGAAATAATTATAGGACACCTCTCTTCTTCCTCTTGCCTCCCTCCTCCCCCACTCTGTTTTAATAGTGTTTCTGAAAAAGGAGGCTTACGCATTTGTTAGACTTTCACTGTATAAAAATGTACAGTGGCTTTATTGACATGTACATTCCATTATGTTTACAGCTGCAAGATATGAGGCACACTCAGTATTGCACTTCATTAAAATTTCAGGCTCAAACATAACCCAGAAGTTTAAATGAAACTGCTGTTGTAATTTAATATTTCTTATACAGGACAAACATTGATACCTTTATATACAGGGTGATACTTGTTACATTTATGCCTTCCTAACACATTTTTTTTATAACAGTCTAGGAAATAAACCAGAATATTCCTCTTTCCCATCCCCACTCGTGATGCGTTACAATTGTACAAGATTACAAAAAGTCAGTATACAATAATCAATATTTTTTTCTTTCTCCCGAAAGCCAGCATCATTCATAGTCCACAGACACACAGATCCTTTAATAACAATTGTTTATTTGTAAATGTCCAATGTTTCCTAGCCGATGACTGTAATGGCCACATGCAAACACCTCACAAATTTTGATGTCTTGGTTCAAAAAATGTCAATATCTCACAGCAAGAATTATGTACATGGTATTTGGCATCCTTCTTGCACTGTAAATTGTTCCTTTTACCTGGGTTATGGAATGGTCCCATCCTCATCCCAGCTGGACTTTATTTTCAGGACACTTGAGGGATGAGGGCACCTGTTTTGCTCTGGTTAAAAAAAATGCTAGTCTAAAAAGTGTGTGCATTTCTGCAAACCCCACAACCCAGAGCAAATTCTTCACCAGTGGGTGGATGGACAACATGAAGTGGACATTCTGTTCCTTCAAGTTGTTTACCTTTGGGACCTACAGTGAATGTAAGGATAAGGGAAAAAAAGAAAAGAATAGATTAATGCTTGCAGACAATGTAACAAACATATCTTACATTTCCTCAAAAAAATCCCAAACTAAGTGAAGGTAATACATCTTGTTCAAATGTTGAATTGGTATTTGAAGAGAAAAAAGATCAAACTGCCATGTAATTGAAACCAATCAAATTCAATTGAAAAAGGCAAGACACTTATTGACAGTCACTTAAGGAAGTTTTATCTCATTAATACTGTGGAAGAAATTTGCACAAATTAAGAGAAGAATTCATAATAATGAACAAGAGTTACATTCTATAGTAAGCAATAATTCTAAGGTTATAGCAGGAATTGTAATTTATTTATTTATGTAAATATCTTACAAAAAGATCGCACTTTTTACCCCTAATCATTTACTAATATAAAACCAATATACAGCACATGAACTTAGTAATTAAGGCATTGGGGTGACAGTTGGCAGATAATGTCAACCTAAGTACACATACATCACTTAATAATGTGTTAGTTTTATCAATATACCACTTTACACATCATTCTACATCTAGAGTCTGACATGGTATAGGGAAATTGAAATGTCTTTATCAAAGCGGCTAATATTTAAATGATCAGTGCAATGACATTGCCAGAAAACAAAAAAATATCACCAAGTACAGTTAATATCAATTAGAACTTGTTACTTATTTCAGAAGTCAGTGTGGTAAATTTGCTTGTCAAAGTCCTACCTGCAGGACAGTGTGGGAGCTCTTCTTTAGGGATGCTTGTCATTCTTTGGAAATCATCATGGCAAGCATTGCAAAAATGTGTTGTCCCGAAACAGAAAAAAACAGCAACTGAACAGCAGTAGCGGCATTTGTATTCTAAGAAATCTGTACCGTGTTTGGGACACATCTGAACAAAGGAAAGCAAACACCAGTCAATGAAGTAGCCATGTTCTAACAATCCCAACAACTGACTTCTACATTCTGAAGCATATATTAATAGTATACAATATTGTACAATGTAGGTAATTACAAATGACTGTGAATTATTGTACAGCTCAGGTACTCAGAGTTTCAGAACGAAATAAAAACATGAATAGAAGATATTTACTCACCTGAGCCCTTGAAACATCAGAGCAGGCACCACAAATAAGTTCTCTTGGATCATAGTCATCTCCTTGTCCAGCCTCAGCATCACAACGAGCTTCACCACCAAAATATGCCTTAATTGCATATAGGAATGATTGGATGTTAAACCAGAGACAAATATTCTTTTAACTGTTCTTTTCAGTTTAACCAATTTCATTTGTAAGGGGAATATGATGAACGGCTGCCATTTCAGTGGCCTCTGCTATTCTGAGCTCTCGGCTCTGCAGGTACGTGGTTTTGAGGCACTCAGAAAACATCCCTCAGTCTCAGGATGAACAATACCAAAAACTGCAACATACCCTGCTCTATGCCAGCGACTGTAAGGCTTTTGGAACAGTATTTGGATGCTCTATGAACCCTGTGTCAAAATTACGTAGGAGCTTGAGGTGAATGGGTACTGGAGGAAGTATGTGCTGCACCTTCTTGTTAGTGGCCATTGACTCAAGGTGCTTTTGGTTTCTGAGCTGCTCTGTATACATGCTTGAGCTTTACTAGCTAAGATACTGTGTACATCGCATTAGCCCAACACTTGATTTTTAAAATTATGATTCTATAAACATCATCTTTTCCTGCTTTTCTGCTCCATACACAATATATTAAACATATGTTCTATTTTAAGAAATTACTTTTGAAATGGTAACATACATTTAATAAATAACACCATACCTTTTTGCACTTGTAGCAAACATAATAAGCATATCTGTTCATAGCATAGCCAGCTGGGTCATTGTAAAATCTAACACCTGGTGTTGTGATGGCCTCACTCTTGTGCAACCCTTCATACTCCAATCTCATTAGCGCTTTTCTCCTTACATCTTCATAGAGTTCTTTGATTGGATCAAGCAAATCCTTTAATACTGTGTGATTGATTTTGTTCTGAAATGAAAAACACTGATTAAAGTATCTTGCATCTTTATCCCAACAGCTATGATAATTTGAGTTATAGTCAGGCACAAATATCATGATAGATGCCATAAAAACATATGGGCCCAGGCAATGGACATTTCAAAAAACAGCTGATTCAGAATGTACTCTATTTGCTGTAGAAATGGTATCCATGAATGCTTTTTCCATAGGCTGTTGTGATATGGGACCATCAACTCTTCCAACAGACTAACAGCCAGGGAGGTGGTGAAGAGTATATGAAATATTCACCACAGCACAGGAATATTCTGATTGTGTATTTTCTGTAATTCTGGTCCTTTTAGGTGTACTGCTCAGCAAGTAAGCATAATGATGACAGTCCTCTATGGCAGTTCTTTAACAATTAGTGACCACGAGCTACTGCCATTAATTACCACAACACAACAGGACAGAAGAACCATAGCATGCAGAATGGCTGACTATTCCCAAATTTCAAATTCCTAGGGTGAGGTAAGGTGCTCTTCTTTCCAGTAGCTATCAAAAGCTTTTGCTTACAGCAATTTAATTTTTTTAGAGTACAAGAGGAATTGTTAGTAACTTAGCTGAAATAAGTACATGCATTCTTTGGCTGTGCCCTCAGACTAAAAAGCAAAGCAGCTTTAAGAGTGGTTAGTAAAATGGAGAATTCCTGTTTCAAAACAGAGTGCTTTAAGATTACTTCTTCCCCTCCCCACCATCACCAAATACTGGGAATTTGCAAGCTGATGTTGAGAATGGTAAGATGATGCTGAGCTGATGGTAAGAATGAAACAATATTAAGACAATGTCTGGACTATGCTTTCTTTTTAAGAGGACACCTCAGGGAACAGTAGCAGAAGGTAAAAAGATGCATCAATGCTAGTCTTTCTATAACATGTGGAATTAAGAAAACAAGAAATGTCTAACTCATTTACACTGTAACAAGCAATACAGTATTAACAAAAACAAAACAAAACAAACAAACAAACAAAAACCCAAAAAACAAAAACCAAAACAACAGCAAAAAAAAACCAAAAACCCAACATAGCAAAACAAAACCAAGAAAAGTATCAGGTAAGTTGCTTGACTTTGGCAGGCACACAGCTCATTTACCTTGCAAATTGGGCAGGACATAAACCCAAAAGTTATCCTTGGGCCAAGCCATCTGTTTTCTAGTACTCGTTGACAGCATTGCAAATGGAAAACATGGCTGCAGTCCAGCTTTAGAGAAGAGTACGTGTAAGTGAATATTGAAGTTACATTAATCACTAAAGTAGAAGTAGTTATTTGCTTTTAAGTAGCAACATATATCAATTCCAATATTAATTTATTTAAAATCCTGGAAGACCCCTATTTTCTTCTTGACAACATGAAAGAATATAAAATGAGCATTAAAATCATAACCACTCCAAGATCACCTACAGATATATGAAATACATGTGAATTATATCAACTAATTACCTCAGTTGTTTTCCTCCTTTATAAAATACCATTTAATTTAATAAAGTAGACAAAGCAAACAAAATTGATCCAGTCTACTTTCTTGAAATAGAATGCCAGACAAAAAGAAAGCTTTTCAAGTACCTTAACTATTGTTATGGTGTCTGTTTTCAAATTTTGAAGAGCATAATTTGAAAGACTTTATATTTTAACTTCCTTCATACTACACATCACAATCATAACAGTAATCTCTTAAAAGGGGAAACAAACAAACAAACAAACAAAAACCTGGATAGCTGGTGCTGCTGAAAGTGCTTCAGTAAAGCAGATCATGCACATGTCATCAGCATCTTGTTTAAGAGTTGTAGCGTTTTTATCACAGCCATGCAGGCACGGCAAACAGTGCTCTTCATTCTTAACGCCTCCGCAGGGGTGACCGCAGGGGTGTGTCTTGCTGCAGGCAATCTTAGCATACTCCTGAAAAAATTTAAATTAAAGAGTTATTCATCTCTTCCCCTTCACTGAGTGTACTGGCAGTGTCAAGGACTGCTGGTCCATGCAATAAACTGAGATGGAAGAATCATGGTTTATATTGTCTGCTGCTGCCTCAGGTACTTGGGAAAAGCTGAACGTTGTGTACTTGAAATAACAATGTTTCCTTTGTTTACCTGCACTGCTCCTGAATGCAAACGGCTTAATGAAGCCATAATTTAAAACTTTCAATAGAAAGAGAACTGTTCTTTGATCCCCGGTGTGCTTTTTATATATTGAGTCCTTCCTGCATAAACATTGCTGATCCTGTATTAACAGCCTTTAAGATATCTGCAGATTTTGGGAAAGTTTCAAGTAACTCTTAAGAATACGTTATCTAAGCTAATCATTAATCAGCATAAAGTGATTTTACATGGAAATGGATTTTAACCACCTCTAATTCCCATCCCTACTAATTAGAAAACTTACAGAAGTTACCCAGAAGCTACCAACAAATTGAACTGTATTTAAGTAATTGTAATGAACTGTTACTTAACAGTTCATTAATTAACTGTATTATGTCTTCATAGGCTGAGAGAGAAAACAGATGACCAATTTGCTTCACTTAGACAGAAATAAGTTAAGGTGAGGTAAGAAACTGGTTATGATTTGGCCCTCTGCTAATTGCACCCACTGCAGGGCACAGAAACACTCAGGACACATGGATACAGATGATAAACCTGGCCAAGTCTTAAATGTTCTACACTTATATAATACACAAGCTGTTGGGCAAACTCTTTTATCAAGCTTTCCAGTACACTTGACTTGATACTCACAGTGTGTATTTTACTTTGTAATTGCAAGGCTGTTGTGAAAACTTAAAGGTACTTTTGAAGATAATAATGAAACTACCCAGTATGTAAGCTGACTATTAGTGTTCATAGTCTGTAATTAAAATGAGCATTTACAAACTCAGAAGTATTTGAATGGTTAATATTCAATATTAGAACCTTTTCATATGAGACATCTGATTTAAAATGGACCACAGGGATAAACAAGGCTTATTCGATATAAGAAGCCCATTTCATCTTATGATCTCTTCTATTTATGTAATTGATGATTGATACTTGCTAATACACACCTGGCAGTCTGTATCAGAACAAACACTTCCCACTGCTGATAATTCTGTTCCACTCCTACATCCACAGAACCGACACGCTTCGGAACTGCTGGTGGTTGGTTTGCCTACAGCCACAAGAGAGAACAAGGCAAAAAATGTTCTAATGAAACACAAGGGACTGACACTCTATCAGACATCAAAGCAGCATTCATAGAAAACAACCAGAAATCCAACAGTTCTTATGCAGCTGAACTATTCTGTTTTTTATTAACAAATATTTAAAAGCATTGCCCTAAAACAGGTGAAAATCATAATAGTCAGGATAAAGAGCAAATAGTAACAGTTTTGTTTTACCTGTCTGCTCTCTGAACTCCACCATAGCCTTCATAGTTTTAGAATCTGCTAATGCCATCAGCCAGAAAAGTTTGGTCCTACCACAGCCCTCATGGAGATCAACTTTGATAGCTTCTTCTTCTTCTTTGAACACCTGTCAAGTTAACCAAACAGATACTAAATAGCATGTTTAGTTAGAGCATGGACCTGTCTCTTTTATTTTTGTTGCTCTCTCTTTGGATTTACACCAGGCACTTTACAGATTCTGTGAGATTGTCTGCTGCAAGCTGTTTTTCTTTTATATGTTCCTTAACTTGTACAGATTGCAGATATGCAGGATATAGGTTTCATGTTTTTAGAAGTAAAAATGAATAGAATTAACTCTTGATCTAACATGGTGGAGAAACAACAGTGCAGCAATGCTAAGAATAGAACTGCGCATTTTTTTCTGATTTAATAAATACAAAGCTTGGACTTCTACCCAACACATCCAGTAGGCCACATAATCTTAAAAGCACAAGATAACATCAGAAATATTTTAACATAACCATGTTAATAGTTTATCAAAACAACATTGAGAATTACGGTCTTAATAATATGTACTACAGAATACCAATTATAGAAATGTGTACTAGTACTATTTTTGACTTTCATATAAATACACAGTGGATACTTTTGGCTACAATAAGGAAAATACAATGTTTTTGCAAAATCAAAAAAAACTGCAAGAGATCCTTAGGGAATTTCATGCAGTCTCTTCTTTTGCTCCTTTCTCAAGCTTTGAAGGCAGTTCTGTTTGCATTTGTTTCACCTGCAATGCAATAAAAGTTAGAATTTTCCCAGGTATAGATGTATATAACTCTTAATTATATAAATTATATACTCTATTTAATTCTTACGAGATTCAGAAAAAAACAAAACCCTAACTGCTTCACAAAGTATTCACATAAGCACATCTGAGTAACTCACAGGCTGTCCTTTCTAGAGGGAAGAGAAAATACATTAAAGAGGTATGAATGACTGAAGTTAAACAAAGAACAGGAAGCAAACAGAAAACAGGACAGAGGGAACATGACAGAATTGAAATTGAATTTGAGAGGCTTAACACGTGAGATGTAAAGGTAAAAGTGGTGAATAAAGAGCAGAAGTTTAAACATGCTTTTAGAATTAAATAGGAAAATCTGGTAAGTAGCTATTTTGGACAGATAAAAGGAAAAATGTGAGGTTTTCCATGAGATAAGAACTTACTTTTTATCAACTGTAATCTGAACAGGCTATATAGGAGAAATCAGAAAAATGAATGAGACTAGATTGTGCTGTGCCATGACAGAAGAGTAGACATAAAATGATCTTCTTAGGATGATGAAACAGGAAAATTTCAAAGGGGATTGCAAAGACTCTGGCTAAGAAATAGAAGATAACAGCCATGATAACACTTGGCAGTGCCAGGCTGAGACTACACTGCAAATGCTGTGGCACCAGAGAGGAGTGTTTCACTGGAGAGTGAAACTCAGTACCAAGGTCTGATGTGTACATCACACGTGCTCTAGACCAGCTGATCCCTTGCAATGAATGACCATTAGCAGTGTGTCTCTGCATCTGTCTTTTGATTTGCTTTTAGTTTCACCTGAAAACAATCCAGTTCATGCACTCCAACGCTGCTCAGTAACAGAAAACACTGTACTTTAAGGAGACACAATCATCTCCTTTAAAAGCCCATTCCTCAACATAACTAAAAAGTTAATATAGATGCATTGTAGGAGAGGGAGAAGAGAACTGAGTTCCATGGAAGTAACTTTATTAATGACATTTATTATTTTAATCTTCGTACAATTCTAAGTAGTCAAAGGGAAAGAGGAAAATAAAGGATCACAAAAAAACATAAATGAGAAATAGTGGCAGGAAAGAGGAAATGTTCAATAATTCCATAAGTAAAGGCATCTTCAACATTAATTTCAATGACAAAAAGAAAAAAATCCAAAAAAATGTAGTTTCAAATTGAGAGATGAAAAGGATAAAAGAATACCACAGAAGAATAATAATTAGCAGAGTACACAGCAAGTTATAAAAACTCACATCTAGCCAAAGTTTCAATCCTACAAACAAACCCAAAAGAAGTCAGGAAATTTTTAAGCTTATGGATAGGGCAACATATTTATTTGTAAAAACACAGTGAAAGCTAGAGGAATAATGAAAAATAAGAGAAGACTAATAGGGATATTTGCTGTCAAATAATTTTCCAGGGTATTAAAAAGGAATACACATACATTAGAAATGAAGGCGTTGACAAGCACTGACTCCTATGACAGAAGTAGTAAAGAAGATAAAATTTAACAGGAATAAAGAAGAAAGTCTGTGCAGCTTCTAAATTCTCTTTAAAAAAGCATTCCTAAGCAAGAGAGAAAAACAAGAGAGAAAAAGCTGATGTAGCCTAAGAACTAGAATTAGGAACTGCTGCAAGATTTTCTGATCTTTGTAGAAGATAAAGGAAACTAGAATGTCACCAAAAACAACAAAAGAGAATTAACTGGAGACACATCTATCCCATCTCCAAAATAAAATAAAACACCCTTTTCAGATGCAGTATTTGCTACTACCTTTTGGTAATATTTTCTTAATATAAATATGCACACAATGATGCAGTGCATACAGCATGGGGCCACGTATACTCTACCTGTCTCTGGTGAGTTTTTGTTCGCCGATGGAGATGAAGGAATCGGTCACAGTCTGTGCACAAATTCCCACAGACATTACATAGAATGATTGCAGCAGTTTCACCATCATCATGGTTATCACACATTGGCTGAGGGGAAAAAAAAGAATAAGTAATTCCTCTTTATTAAGTCCTTCACTTGCTTTCAGCATCTGTTTTTATTCTCCCCACACCTCCACACCTCCCCTCCAATTTATAAAAGTGGATAAAGAGCTTGTTTGGACTATTAATGCTATTTTTAAAATAATCAGTATTTAAACAATTATTCCTTGACACAAACCCTCTCAATTTCTGACATCAGTTTTTCTGATACTCTTCACCTCTTATTTTGTGTGATGGACCAAAAATGTGTTTTTCAACAATACAGTTGAGACATTGCTTTCAACTAGTCTGAAAAGAGGTTTATGTGGTAACAAGAGGTTATGGGCATGTTAACAGAAAAGTTCAGAGATATGAGTACTCAGGTCAGTCAACAGGCATGATATTTACCCTTCATTACTTTGATATGGTATGTTTACTCTTTTCAAACATCTAAACAAAGCTGTAGGTCATCCATACCTCAGAGACAGTATGGTTGAAGTAAGAAACTTCAAAATCCATCATAAAATTAAGTTGCTCTACTGACAGAATTTTTTTTTAAATTCAGCAGTGCTCTGTTTTGCAATTCAAAATATCCCCACAAATAGACTTCAACCACCAATTTGGACTATGCACAAGTCTGAGAACAAGTTTCCACTGTAATACAGGGTCCATTGTAACACATTGTTTCCATGATACTCTCATGCAACTTAGAACAGAGCTCTCTCAAATCAGTTCTGGTAGGGAGACACACAGTTCACCTCAACATTTGAATATCCTGATGTGGAGCAGGACTGGGGAATTTCAGGCTCCTCTGACATCTCCAAGACCCTTGACTTTCTTAATCATCTCAGAAACCTGTGTTTGCTTCTGTCTCAGCAGTTTTATTCCTTGTTGATGCTGCAGCTCTATGCCTCCTGTATTCTGTTTCTACCTACGCTAAGTTGCTTTGGATGCTTCTTTGCTCTAACTATGCTTGGTTGCTACTGCATAACCTTCCCTTGCTTCCCACAGGGATCCACCTAACCAAAAGACCACCTTCATTACTGTGCTCTTTCTAAACTGGTATTAAAAAATCACAAGCTTTTTGTCATACTAAAAAGTACAGGCATTTTGTCAACTGAAAAGTATGGAGAGAATCATATTCCATATCAAATTTATAAATCCTCTGAGCTAATGGTAGTTTTACTAAATTCAGTTAGAAGGAGTTTCTTCCTGGGGTAATCATTCTCTAGTGAGATGGGGAAGAGGAAGATAAATTACAGAGAAGTAGTTATTGAGTAACACAAAAGAATCGATTTTATTTCGTGACAGGGATTAAGAAAGAAAGAAAAAGCTCTGCTAGAGGGTGCTGTACAAACTGAATTAATCTACTAAAAAATTCATCCCACAGGTGTTAGGAAGGCCTTGTTCCATCCTGACTACTGGCAGAATTGCAACATTGCTGTTTTAAGTTGGAATTTCTCTTTTCTGAGCACTGCTTATCTAGGATGCAAATGCTTCAAACATATATATACAATCCCCACTGACAGAAGGGAGAAAGGCCAAGTTTATCATTATCTATCATTATTCTAAATTCTTTGATGAGTGAATATATCAAAATAAACACAAAGCATTATGATTTTCAGTCTCACCATCTGTTTCTGTTGCCCATCCTTTCCCATCCATCTTCCTGAGGATAGTCTATCAACATGATCCTGATCAAGCACACAGAGGGATGCTAAGGCCAGCCACAGCTATTGAAAGGCAAGGTAGAATTAAAGGTCTTAGACATATTAAAATCAAAACAAATACTGAAGAGATAAACTTTGTCAGATAAGAATGTCACAGTTACCTGCAAACTCTATTATTGTTAGCTGAAGCCTGCTCATACAATGCAAGTTTACTTTCCAAAGTAAGTCAGGAACACAATAAAACTAAGTCAGGAACACTTATTTAACTTTTGGGAACTACCTTGTTTCTTTCAGGTACGTCACTTTATGATTATAAACACAGTAGTCAGCACACAAGAAAGAAAAAGTGGAGAAAGATCAACCAAAGCACATTATGAAGAAATATGACAAATACAGACTTGCACATTGCTCCCAAACAGTGCAGGCTTTGGGGAAGAAGAAATTCAAGGACACAGGCTAATAAAAATAAAATCGACCCCAAAAACAACCACCCAAAAACTTGAGCTCAGTGAGACTGGTTTCCCTGTTCCCTCCTCACTGCATAGGGCAACTGGCACTACCTAGAAAAGGGTTCTGAGCTAATTAGTCAAAGGAAGCTTTTCTCTCTTCTTCTCCACTGACTACAAGGAAATCCTGAACAGATGAGCTACATGAAGACAATTTGTCAGAGCAAACAAAACTGTAAGGCACTTGACAGCTGCTTTTTGGAGCAATCTTTAATCAAACGTTTGATTTCAATAAAATTGTTTTTGTTGAGAAACTTTTCTGGACTCTCCCCCAAAACCCCACATCTCCATGACAGAACTACACTCAGTCACAGGAGTGGCTGGGCTGACATTCAGGGCTCCTCTAAGACCTGATTAAACTAATATGATAACAGCAGAAGCCAGTGGTAGTCCATGACTGTGACCTCCAGAAAGCAGAGACGATATGAGTAACAAAAATGATAAAAAGAATGAGTGGTACAGCCTTTTAAGATGAAAAACAACATGAGTGTCAAATGCTTGAAACCACTGCAAACTTTTTTTTTACTTTTACATGTAATTATTAAGCTTGATAAGCTAAAATCTGTACTTCTTATGACAGCAGGAATGTCATAATTTACAAATATGCTTTTCTTGGTATTTCAAGCAATCTGTTCAATTAGTCCATAGTTTCTATAAAAGATTCACAGAAAAAGTAAAGACCAAGAAAAGAAAACCATCAGGTTACACCATGTCAGTAATAAAGGGCTCAGCAAATATTTTTTGAGACAAACACAACTGAAGCTTAGCTTAATTGTCCTGGAGAACATCTGTTAGAGTGTTTTCATAATACCCTTGAGATGTGGCAGCTAATTACCTAGAAGTCAAAACACTTATAATAATTTCTTGGAGAGCTGAAAGAAGACAGCTGATACATATTGTGCAATTTTCCACACATATGATCTCAGATTTAGTGTAAGGCAAGTGTGACAAACTTTATGCAGAACTATTTAAAGAATAAGCCCCCAAATGTACATGGGCATCACACTTATACTTCATTATTTTTGAGATTCCCAGGATGCACATTTAATTCTAATTCAGTTTTGGCTTGTGTATTTCTGACATATAAGAAGGTTCTTGAATGGGCTGCTACTACACATTTATAATGAACTAATGCTAAGTCTGGTGAAGTTCTTACTCTGGTTGTTGCAATGCACCTCACGGGTGATCTGTACTCTTCTTCCATTTTGGTCAGAGCTATGATGGTTTCAGCAATAGCATTCTTTGTCACACGTGACCAAGCTTCTGACAGATGACCCTGTTAAAGAGGAAACTCAATTTATTACAGCTTTTATTTATATTAAGAGCAACTAAAATTGTAATTAGAACTGCTACAAAACATTAGGTTAGTATCTGAAGTTAGAACAGAAAAAGAGGAAATCAGGGATGACTGATCAATTAGGTGTTTTCACAGAATTATTTATGTTGGAAGGGATCTTCAAGATCATCTAGTTCCAGCCCCTTGCCATGGGTAGGGACACCTTCCACTAGAACAGGTTTCTCAAAGCCCCATCCATCCTGGCCTTGATTTTCAAATCAGACAGATCTGGTAAAAATTAGCCCTCTAAATACTGGGGTGACTGACTGAGGTTGTCTCTGAGCAACTACTGGAATAATTAACTTGGAACAGGCAGAGGGCGTATCATTTGAAGAAGGGAAAGTCCTCTTCCTAAAGTGTCCCCCACTCCTTCTGGAGAAAGAAAGATGCAGAGCTGGAGCACAGATAAGTGACTGTGACCAGCACACAGATCACAGTGGGTTCCTAGAAAAATTAGCTTCACAGGCCTAGCTCAGCCTCCTGAATAGACTCCACAGTTCACAGTTCCTGTATTAGAAAGAAATAAAGAGAAGTACACAGCAAACATTGGAACCACAGCATACTTTCCAATCATTAACATTTGGAGCTTTTGGCACTGGCTCATACCCTCAAGTTTCTGATTCAGAGGCTGCTGCATCCTTCAATTCTTAACGCAATCGCTAAAGTTCTAAACTTTATGCTAAAAGTGACACATAATTGAGATTCACTGGACTCTAAAAAGGAAGCTATAGTGACTAACTCAGATACTGCTACCTACACATTGCAAATGGTGAAAATGTTACATGAAAGGAATCACACTTGTAACTCTTATGAAGAGGATAGTTAGACTGATGCCATCCTGCTAATAATTAGCAGCTCTAAAAAGTCTCAAAAAAAAGTTTTCCAACACAGACAGACTTTAATTGTAACTCTTATCAATTAAGAGATTCTAAAATCTTGTAGTCAGAATCAACAATAGCAATTGCAGAGAACTCCCATCCAGCTTCAGCAATTTTGAGAAGGAACCTTCTTAATCCAAGCACCGTGAATGGTTTAGAAAATAGCACTTCCATTCTGAAGATACTGAAAAATCTTTCAAAGGGTATTCACTAGAGGAAAATCTGGGTCATTTAGAGCATCTTACTAGGTGCAGAATTAAGGAAAACAAAAACAACCTCCCAACTAAATTCCCAGAAACATACACAAAACCTTTTTTTCTTTTGCCAACTTTGTTTCTGGGAAATAGCTGATTCACTTTTCATCAGTTTTCCTGCCAAAAAATTGTCTGAAGCAGAACTACAGAAAATTTAAGCCCAGATAAATAAACTAATAAGTAACTATAAGTGTAGATTTCAGTGACTGAAAGAAGTCAGTCTCAACCAGAAAATCCATACAGTAAGTCTACATACAGTTACATGCAAATAATGCTATTATTTTACTCCACAGATAAGTTTTACTTGTCAATTGAAGTTCTGAGTGCTCAAGATTTTAAAATTGAACTTTAAAGTTAATAATATTAGAAAATGACCCACAATTATTGTTTATCTCTTAAATTTCTAGTATAACCAACTTTTTAAAAAGCTTATTTCAAAACTGGATTTCTGTTTTGCAGAATCAGAACTCTGTTGCTACTGCTTTTAACCCTAGACTGTATCCAGAAAACTGTACGGGTTTTTCTCTTGAGATCAATTCACATTTAACAGCTCAATCTGATATTAACTGTAACAAAGGTAATAAAATGTACTTTTCCTTATCAGAAATATTTGAATATCATCCACATTTAAAGGATAGAAACTCACTGCTGCCATGTCCTTAATGAGTTTAATGATGATCTCTGAAATCTGAGTAGGTGTTGACCCCTTCATCCACCAATGACTTTCACCTCGCCGAATATAGCTGCAAAGGATAAATGGTAAAAGATTAAATAAACTCAAATAGTATTTGTCAAAATCCAGCACAAAGATATAGTGTACATACTCAGCATACAGTAGGTTGTAGTTTGTTACATATATTAAACAAACCTGGAATTGAAGATCATTGGAAGTGTGACTGTAGTAACTCCTTTGCCTGCAGTAGTGCCAGCTGTCCCTGTGATAGTAGTTCCTTTGGCTTTTAGCTGTACAGTGAGAGCTTTGGCAATACATCCCAAAAACATGTCCAAGATACCTAGTTTGTTCCAATCTCCTTTTTCTGTTGAATGAATTATATCACTTATATCTGCTGGTGGAAGAGCCTTCACCCCTATAATACTTGCCAGGCGACTGGGGGTTACCTCAGGCAAAACACGCCTCAGTAATGATGTTACCTGGAGAAAAAAAAACCAGAACACCACAATTCTTACCAAGACAGCTGGAGTTTTCAAGAAAAATCAAATAAAATCCTTATTCACAATTTATTTCAGTTAGAAGGGCTCAATCTAATTGCTGTACTTAATTACTCCTGTAAGAAATTCTGCAGTACTTCTATATAACGATGAAGTGTTTATTAACAGAAGCAGTGAGACAAGGCCAAAGAGTCTAAAACTGATGTCACTCAAACCATACTTAGCCTCCACATAATAACAAAATTATGTTTGGGACTGGACTTACTGAGATGTCAGAAACTGTGGTAGAATTGTTAGAGACACTTTGGACTACTGGAAACAAAGTACTTGCCTGAGATACTGAGAATTATAATACTCTTTTCTGACTCCTTTGTTTTTCCTTTTGATAATCTAACGGGAATTTTTTGCTATGACAATAGCTCTGGACCCAACAAGAGTTGTCTTGAAATGATATAACCTTACCAGCTGGTGAAGCTGGGGTTGAAATTGCACATATCATGCAAAGTTTGGTCCAAATCAGCATGAAAGCTGAAGAAAGCTTAAGGACTTAACATTTCATATGTAATTCTGCAAGCCCTCAATGTTCTCTTGAAAACCAATTACATATCCGCAATGTATCACAACTACTAAGTATCTGCCTCCAGGCAAGTTGAGATGTGAAATTTTAACAGCTTAAAAACTGTAAAAGGAAGAATAAAGAGTATGAGACATAAAAACTTCTGCAACAGAAACTTAAAATCCACCTGAAGAAGGCACAGCACCTAGCAACAGTGCATTAACTGTAGTAATACAAATATTTTACATGTTTACATATTAGTAACATTATTAAAAACACATATATATGTCTTTATATATTATCTACTTATAACTATATATACGCTCAAACAACACTCAAATTCAGAAAGAAACATATATTAAAACTCACCTCAAGGATACCAAGAGTAGAAAGGAGCTGTCTAGTTCCACACTACTACACTTAGAGCCTGAGTGTAAGACACAGACACTAAGGACTCATGCCAGATCCATAAGAGACTCTGGTAATTAAAAACTTCTCATCTTGCCTACACAGGCTACATGGGTAATGTATTACATGCACATAACATTACATGTTATGTGCATGTAATACACAGGTAATTTCCTGTGTATTACATGCACATAACAGGAAATACTGAAAAACCACCATGCTGTTCATCTGACAGACATTTCTACCATGCTCTAATCGTTAAAAAAAAAACAAGCACCCTAAAACCTGACACTTCACTTCCCAAAAGAAATCCTGTAATTTTTTCAAGCACATGGTTTTAGGATTCTGCAGACACTTTTCCAGCAATACCAACTGGAGGAGCGGTCAGCACTGACCTGCCTCTGCACCCTGGGAGAAGCCGTGTGTAGTAAGGAGAAGAGGTCCTGGAGCAGAGTGAGCTGCTGGGCCAGGTACTGGCGGCCCACGTTGGAGCCGCTGAGCGCCAGGACCATGGAGAGCAGCTCGAAGCAGTAGGCGTCCGAGGAGGCGTCCTCGTCGCTGGGCTGTGAGTTGGCGTTCTCCTTGCTGGAGATGGCGTGCTCCCACTCCTCGCGCACGCGCGTCGCCTCCATCCGTATGGCCTGCACGATGTGGGCACACACCTGCCAAACAGAACACAAACACACAACTAGCTCTTATGCAAGTGCAATACATGGTTTAAGTACCTTCCCAAGTATGGCTAAAATAGGAAACTTGTGAAATGTGGTCTGTACTTAAATTATTTTTTAGCATAAATTCAAATTAAGACTAAAATGCTGAATTTGCTCATCGTTGTTCTGGAAAATTAAACTGCAATTATTTTTTTTTAATTTCAGATCCTGTCTTTTAATTTACTTTTTACATAGAATTCAGGCTAACAAAACCAATCCACATAAACCCCCTAAGAAATACATTTACTCAACACCACAAATAAAAGACACTTATTAAAATAGTCTCTTGTTCAGTTTAATAATCAGAAAGCTTAAAAAATTTTAGAAACAATAGCATGGTAAAAAGTATTTTTAGGAGACTATAATGTTTGCTAAGATGAGTAGATTCTGCTTAACTTACTAAACTAAAAAAATTCAAAATTAATCAATATCTCTATTATTGTGAAAATCTTCATAGCAATATTCACTGAAATTGAGCTTATTTATTACAAGATACCAATATTTCATCCTCAAATAATTTCAAAAGGAACAAACCTGTTTCTGCAAATTTGTTAGTTTGCTCCGGCTGAATATGATCCCTACCATGTGCTCCTTCAGGTCTGCATCTGATGTTGCCTTCATAAAAAGCATATTTAATATTAGATCAAAAGTTTCAAGAATACTTCCTAATTACTGTAGTAATTAACATGGAATGTATCAACAAATTGTGTTTTATAAGTTAGTAGCTTTTTTTACAGGAATATATATAACCAAGATCAATTTAACTATGCTTAATGAATATCTCTTCATTCCATCAATTCTCTCTCTGTAAGAGGAATTTAAGCATCAAATGAAATAATAGGCAAAAGAAGTGGAGTGCAGTTTTTCATACTTTTTCTCTACATATTAACAGAGCCTCTCTTGAAGCAAAAGATAATGGCCAGGACTTTCAGGCTGACCATTACTACAGCTGTTAAGTACTTCTGTAATTGTAGACATTTCCATCACCATTACTATGGTGTTTCCATTAAATGCAATATGCCTCAGTTATAATTTACTTTTAAAAAAAGACACTACGGTTTACTATTAAAAATAGACTATGATATTTTAAAAATAAACAATTGTGACATGTTACTTCTGTTTTGATCTAAAAATTATGCAGCATAAGAAACTGAACAAATACTGAAAATCATCCAGGATAATTTCTTTCAGCAAAGTATTATTGATAGAATACAAATAAATACATTGTGTACTTTTTCTTCTCCTTCTGGGGATGACAACAGTGCTTTTTCTTCTTGTTCTGGGGTTGGCTCAGCATCTCCGGAGATAAGTTTCCCAAATACCTGGAAGCAAGACAACAATAACTAGCGTATCTCAGATAAACTTGTGCAGATGTGATATTTTCCATTAAAACATAAAGCACTTAAAGCCTACACAATTCATAGTAACTTTCACTGTATAACACATCATTAAAATCCCACCTGGGATGTTATAAGTCGGAAAACTCGCAGTGTCTCAGATTCACAGTTTCTTTGTTGAGCCACACTTGCAGAAATCTGGCCTGCTATTTTAATGCTTTCACCATCCTTCCATCCAAGAATTTTTACTTGTCGAACTCTTAGTGTGTTTTCCGGACCCTTCAATTCAATTTTGATGATGTGATTATCACCTCCAGGAAGCTCACTTGTTACCCAGCCAATATGTCTTGAATCCAAGTCTACCTATTAAAGATGAATATCAAGTTGGAAACTGACATTACATCAAACAAAAAGTCACCTATCATCATATATCACTATAACAAATACTGTGCTTGTAATGAAAACATCAACCTAAGCAGTAAGACTTATGTTTAATTATAAAAATATTCAGCCTCCTGAGTTCAGATTAAAAAGTGACATATAACCATTTCTATTTTAACTGTAAAGCTGATTAGAAATAGTGGCCTACCTATCTCTTTGATCCTCAAGTCAACAGTTCATATATTAAAAAAACAACTCTCAAAACTAATATTTGGTCACTACTTTTATGAAAAAAAAAAAAAGGACTATAATTTAGCTGAAAATATAACACACAATTATAGTTTTATACATTATTTCATCTCTATTTACACAAACCCCGCCAAAGAAATTGCTACTCTGTGGAAGTCAGGATTTGCTACCCTTACACCAAGACATGCAGGACTTAACTGTAAAAAAGGGAGATGAACTGTATCAAATTAAGTGTGTTTTAAAATAAGTACTGTTTAAAAAAAAAAAAGAACATAAATAATGCTATAAGAAATCATATATTTCATATGAAACTGCAGTGTCACAACTGGAAACCAAGCACTGATAGGGTGCAGTGCCTCACATCACTACTCAGAAACTGAAGCCCTGAGCCAAGTGAGCCCTCTCTCCTATCCAGAGGCTCATTTATGATCAAGGTAATATTTGTTCTTTCCCATTTCTACATTAATTCTCAGTGTCTGCATTGAACTGTGCTGCAGCAGACAAGGCTAACTTTTATTTTTAATACTGTGAGACAGGATACAGTGTGTGGGTGTGCTGGAAGGTAAAAAAGCTGTTGGAAAAGTGTCAGAGCAAAGAGGAAGCAAAGCTGAATCAGTCCCTGCCTGTGTTCTTGGAGTTTTTTTGGGAAACCTTCTACAGCTGAAAGTATAAGTTACCATATAGTAATTAAAACTAAATTAACCAAAGGAACATTTTACATAACCCTATTGTGTTTCAGTAGAAGAGTAAAAGCTTGATCAATAGTCAGTATACATAACTGAATTCTGTCATTAATAATACAGTATTTTCCAAGGATTATTATGTTGTCTGATATTTGCAAAGTAATTTATCTACTGTAAGAAATGGAAACTAATTGCTCAAAAAAATCTCTGGTATGTGCACACGAAATGACAACAATTTTTCTATGTCAGCGGTTAAAATGCTTACCTGCTTTATTCTGCAGAGATCTTCTACTGCCTTGCCAGTTAGGAAGGTCATGGAGGTCACTTTGTTCTGCAACAAACAAGCAAAATAAGAATGAAACACTTCAACTGAGACAATTCTGACTACTTCTTCTGTATTAAGAGAGCACATACATAAAATAAGAAAAACTGCTTCATTAGGAAAAAACCCCCTACGATCAAAAGCAAGGACAAAGAATTCCACACAGCTCTCTGACACACTCTGCTCTTTATATTAAAAGCTGTAGTTGAAATACAGATATATGTAACATTACTGTACAGATCAATAAATAATAATGTAAAAAGTCTAGAAAATTTGGGTTTTATGACAGCTCCTTATTTCAGTGCTTCTGCAGAAACCATGAGCAAGAAAAGTAACTTAAAATAATTAAATGATTGAAAATGTGTCTGAAATAGAACATGCCACTAAGAATTAAGTTCCCCAATTTCAGTTTTATGCAACTGCAAATTCAGACAGACTAGTCTGATCATAACAGCTCCTGCTTTCTAAATCACAGGACTTAGAAACTTCACTTTGACATGTGAACTTCTGAATTAGAATTACCAACTGACAAAGGAAACAGCTCTCCTTCATTGATAAACACATACAGCTTGGACTATGCACCCTCAATGACAGAGTTTTATTTTCCTCTTACCCCAAGATCTCTGGAATTGTCTACATGAACACAAACGTAACGTGCATTGATTCCTTTTACACAGTTGATTGTGATGTTTTTAGTTTTGTTTTTGTCCTCATCTCCTGACTCCCAGAATGTTTCTGTAGACCCATCTGTTAAACTACCAATCATGGCAGGTCGGCTTGATGTTTTAATGTCAACAATGCTGGTTAGGTCTTTCAGACAAACTACTATACACAGTTCCTGTGAAAACAAATGGGAATTTTTAAAATACTTGAGAGTAAGCCCAAATACAGGCATTATTTACAGTTTTTAAAACCACACAGACATTTCTGGTTTGATGAATGTGTTCTCCAAGAAATTTGTCCTTCATTGATTCAAATTATTCAGTCCTTTAAGCTAAAGGAAACATTAATAACTAAGAGCTGAATATATTAGCAAACGCCTAAATATATTAGTAAATGGAAAAAACACTTTAAAAATATTAAATAGAAGTATTAATTCATGCTCCTCAGAATAACAGAAGGAAAAAGTTGTAAGCAAAGAAGAACTGGAAGTACCCAATATTTAAAAAGTTAACCAACTCCATGACATTTCCCAAAAGCTTCACTTGTAAACAAGTACATACAAGCACTGCTCCAAAACTTAGGTTTGAGTGATATACAGGCTAAAGGTCAATATTTGAATCTCTAAAGCTAAATATGAGAGCCTAAATAGCAGGGACAAGATCCTAAACTGAGATATGTTCAAGGAAATATGACATTGCAATAAAGAACCTTTTAATTTAAAGAGAATCAGCATTGGAAGTACAGACTGTTCACAAATGATCTCTGCTTCTGAGCCAGAGCTGTAATACTTGCCTGATTCATGACTTCAAAACCAGACTGAACGCTGATACTAAAACTCTCTTCACTATCTCCATCATCAGATTTAGACAGAATATTGTTGATATGATGAAAAACATTGCTCTGGTGCAGGAACTGGTGATCAGATTGTTTGAATTTAAGACTCCAGCACCTGAAAACACATTTAGTTGACTTTGAAATTTTGAATGTTAACAAAAGACATAACTTACCCATGAAACTATTAATCACATTTGTGCTTCTCAAAGTATTTCCTATAAACATTTAACTTCAAATTTTGCAGGATCTCAAGTGTTTCTAGTGCACCATTTTGAGGAAAGCAGGAATAAGCTTTTCTTAAAATTTTAATAGTAAATACAACCATTATTATTCATTTTGTGTCTTTGAGACAAACAAAAAGAAAAAATCTCAAAGTTTAAAGATACTATCCAGGTGACAGATTTCTGAGCAAAGGGCACTACAAAGCCATGCACATACACACAGATCCTTCCATATTATTCTGTTAGATGCTTTCTTTTTCATGGTGGATACAGTATAGAATTTAAAAGAAAGTACATTCCTCTCTACAAAGTCTTTTATACTATTATTTACATGTATAAACACTTAAATGTCTTCTATGTATCTCCTTCCTAGTGGTAAGGATAGACGTGCTCCTTCTCGCACAAAGTTTTCAAGCATCCTCTTTACATTGCAAAATCTTTTAACCTGTAATTTTACAACATTTCCAGCCTTTTCCAGAATTTTCTTGATTTGTGCTTACCTTAAGGCCATTTGCTGTAATGCACTACCACTGGGAAGAGACATCATAAGATCAGAGATTGTCTGAAGAAGGCGATGGAAAGTGTGGGGTAAGGGGTGAGCAGCTTCCCCAGCAATCACTATATCTGACAGAGGGTGTTCACACACTCGTGTGTCTTTTTCCTACAGAGCAAAGCAATTTGTGTGTTATTAACAGACTTTGAGACAAAAGGTTAAGTAAACAAAAACATTTCAGCTATTTGCTTTAAGAATAACTGCAACAATCTTACAATGAATGTGAACTTGATGCAGCTCCTGTCAGAGGATTTTTACATCATGAGTAAGTTACACATGAGCCTCAAACAGGGAATTTGGGAAACGTATTGTATACTGCCACATATTACTCATGATTTAAAGATGTGAAACATTACACAGCAATAATTTGAAAACAAAGAAACAAACCAGAAATAGCTAACATATTCCAGCAGTTGAAACCAACTGTATCTGAGCAGCAAAATCCAGCCATAGCAAATGTGATAACTAAGCTATCAGTTATCAGTTGCTGCATTTCATTAGAGCTGTGAAAATAATAATTCTTAGTTAAGGTGTGTCAGTATCAGAAAAGCAGTGTACCAGGTTACACTGCTGAAAAGACTAATTTCAGAACAACTAATTTCAAAACTGGATTAGATTTGAAGTGATAAAGATTATCCTGACTTACTGACAGCACTAGCATGATTTTTTTTCAGCTATTCATTGTGGACACGATAATGTTTTAAAGCAGACCTAAGTCTAGAAGAGAGTGTATGAAGATATCTTTTGGAAGTATGAGATGTTAAACTATACCGTTTTGCAGGCTACATTTTCAGAACTATAGATTTTTCTTAAATCACTAAATTAAGTAAACCTAGTGCACATATATTACATATTTAAGTATTTATATACATACACATATGAAGCAGTACGTAAATTAACGATGCATTTTTATAATTAACTATGGATGTTTCTTAGAACACTGAAAGACATAGTAAACCAAACCACAAAGCTTCTCTAAAAAATATTTTCTCTTCTCTCTCGTCACAGGGCAAAGGACGAATAAAAGGCAAATGGTTATTTTTTTAAAATGGATTAGCAATGTTCTTGTGCTTTTTTTTTTGCTTTCCTATTTTCCAAGAATACTAGAAAATAATGCTTTAGAAGACCCTGTGATTCACCAGCACATAGGAAGTGATGATTCAGAAGAAAAATTAATCTATTTCTACAAAATGAATTCAACCACAATTTAAGGTTTTGTTTGAAAGAGGGAGGTTTAAGAAATTTTGTTTTTCACATGGAAGTATTTCTAATTTGCCTACAAAATCAGCAGAACCTCACTTACTTGTTCTGCATTTTCTTTATTTGATTTATTTTCTTCATCCTCTTCTTCTTCAGGCTCTACAGGTGCAGGAGTCAGGGAAGCCACAAAATGCCATAAAATATCATGAAGAGAAGTTGTTTGAATGACATTACAAAGAAGCCAGTTGAAGGCCTAAAACAAATTACATAGAAGGAGTTACCAACTGGTTAAGCAAACCTGGAGTAAAACCATTTCCTAAACCATTTATTGAAGGAAGTGTCCTGATGATTTGGACAGGTAAATAATAATGCAAAGGTCTTCAAGCAAGACATTATTGTTCTATAGCTTAAACAGTTTATTAAAATGGCAACTATATTACAGCAAATATAGCATAATTTTAAAAAAATTCCAAGGCAGAATTTATGACCACCTTATTTTAATCATACAAGAGCCATCAGTACATGAATACCTCCATGGCAAAGACTCGGCAAGCAGATTTCCGTAAGGCTTGTTTCATTGCTATTTCAAGTCCTTCCAGATCATGATGCTGGATTACAAATGCCAATACTGGCCACTGGAAATTTCTCTCTCCTTTGGAAAGAGAGCTGTGGGCGGAGATTAACCGAGAAAGTTCAGGAGATGGATGTCTCAGGAGAGAGGACCCCACTTCTATTCGAAAGCATAAAAATATGCATACATTAGATTCCTTGTGCATTTGAATTTTACAGCCACAGTAAAAATGAAAAGCAATAAAGCACTTTTAGAATTGATTTTTTTTTTCTGAGAGAAAACCGCATTAAAAAAGCACTATGGAAAAATGATGCTTCAACTGAGAAAGAAAATTCTACCTTCACTTTTAAATCAGGCACAGAAGATTCACCACAAATTTCAGAATTACAGTAAATCCTAAAGCAATTTTAGGCTAATTCTGTGCTGATTACCAAACACCTAATGTTTACTAATATTTGGATTTATAACTAAAAATACACTACTTGTATTTATAAAAAATGTATTTGCCTACATTTTCCAAGAATTGCAAATCATTGAATTGTTTTTCCCTGCTTCTGATGTCTGTGCTCTTACCCGCATCTCCACTGTTGACTCGTCTCCTGGGGATTGCTTTTACACGTGCTGGCAAAATTGAGTGCTGTTTGTCATATTCTGATGCAACAACTGAATATGATCTTTGAAAGACTGTGCGCTTTGCAAGATCTGTATCTGTGATTGGACTGGTTTCCAAGCTACAAAGAAATCAGTGAAGTAATACCCATTAACAAATACACAGAGTGTATCTGAATTATACACCAATAATTAATAAGGATACATGCATTTCATAATCACAATGTTACTACTGCATGAAACTTTGTCTTATGTACCTAAGAACTGTTTAAATGCTGGAAAAGAAGGAGCACATATTAGAATTACACATGGTGAAAAAGCATGCAAGTGCTTTATAAACAAATGTAATGATGAACATGATGAGTTCCAAGAATTGAGGTATTTCTTTTAGAGAAATACAAACATTCAGATCATGCCTAAATTGAAGTTTCAGACCAAACTTCTCCTGAGAATGCACGTGAAAACATCTATGAAGTGAATTTTTAATATGCAAGCCAACTGAAATTTAGAACTTTATGTGAAGTAATAGTTTCTAACATCATTAGCCTTAAAGTCAAATTTGAATTGCTACGGCTATACCTCTGACATGTTTTACTCCTTACCTTCAGTGGACTTCTTACAGTCTGCAGAAGGATTCCCAGCTTATGCTGTCCCTATAGGCCTCAGGAGACCATGGTGTCCACAGTTTTAATAAAGGAATATACCAATACGATGCACTCTTAAGGAGTTTTGTTAGAAAAGTTCTATTTCTGAAAAGACTACATTATAGATTGTAGTATTCCAATAAACTATTTGTGCAGTCAGTATGAAATATAACAAATTTAAATAAAAACAGATTAAAAGCAAATTTTCTCTGCATTACATCCTCACTATAATATGAGGAATCACTGACATCTGAAAACACTGAGCATCTAAGTAGATTCTGGACTATTATTAATAGTAAGAGCCATTTTTTCCCTGGTGAAACAAAAATTTTTATACCTACTTGAATTAGATCACAGTAAACATAACATGACAAGAAAGTGCCTTAACCTGACAGAAACCATCTAGCACTCTTGGTCCTAGGCAGCATTGTCATTTCTTCGGTGACATTTATATGTCCCACAGAACAAAGCAACAATATCTGCTTTGAAAAGTGTAAGGTAATGAAATTTCTTCCTGTTCAAACTTCCCTTCAGAATGAAATCCTGAAAGGAGAACAACATCTTCCTTTCAAAAAGGCCATTAACCTGCACTAAATCAGTTGTGGTAAAGAACAGATATACAATCAAAAAACACCTGCTACATTTTCAAAGAGTTTGCAACAGTTACATTCCTTGGATTATTGATCTTTAGCTCACTTCTTCAGTTCTGTAGATTCTGGAAAATTTTTCTCTCTGGGGAAATAAGCAGGCCTGAAATAGAGGCTATGGATAAATTTCCCTGTATGTTAAGAGTCTTTATTAACTGAACAAACTAATTTTTTTTTGTATTTGGGTTGCGAACCCAGGATCTTTCTAGAGAGAAGTAATTGAAGCACAGTAAAAAGTTTCAGTTCTGATTTGTATCTTTCTTGTGTATTTACATATTCAAACATATTTCACTGCTAACAGCTGAAAATATACCTAATATGCTGTAATTCACTGAAAATTTCCCAACTACAGCGTCATATGATTTTGGTTTTTATGCTGCCATTTCAGAGACTGATCTGATATTTTAGCTTCTTAACTGCAGCAATGTTTTCCTTTTTTTTTTCTTTTAATTGGTGTTATGCTTCTGCTTTAACATTTTTATGTAGTACCTAGAATTACAAGGAAGTACCTTGGGGGCATAGATTTCATGTTACTCTCTGGCTCTTCGAAGACATTTGGGCTTGCGTCAGGAGTAACGGAGATGTACGGGGCAGGTACTGAAGTTGAGCGCAAGTATCTCATCTCATCCTGGAAGAGGTTGTCATCCTGGTAGCCAACAAAATTTTCATGATGATGCCTACACCAAATGAGATTTTAAAATTAGGATTAAAGATTAAAAATCCATGAAACACATATACACAGAAGTCGTTTGCCAATACACCATGTCAGCCAATGCTGTTCACGTACTCTTCACCTATTAATGCTTTTAAGCTGGTTGGTACTTGAAAGTGTTCATGGAAGAAACAGTGGCATTCTCAACCAACAAGCAGTGGGGATCACCCTTTTCTATCTTTTAGTATTTTCATCAAGTATTTCCAGAAAATATTTTATGTCCGGAAGTCTACCCAACATACATGAGACACTACAGTGAAATTTACTTATTACCAAGAAAGCACAAGTCTTCTGGTTTCCATTTTACTATTTTTAACTGCAAAGAGAAAAAAGTAGCACATATGTCTGCTACTAACACATTAAGTTAAACTCTTTGGGAAATTCTGAATTCTTTGGACAAAAACTGAACTCTTATAAAATATTTACCATCTGAAAGCTACTTAGGGCATATTTGACTCTTGGAGAAAATACAACCTAAAAGATTGAACAAGATGATGGATCAAAACAGATAGAAGAAAACATAATGAAGAATTAGGAAAATATGTCTTTTTCTGTGTAAGCTTTAGTTGAGTTTACACACACATTTTTATCCACTACTCTGCACAGGTGAGTGTTAAAATCAATATTCATACACATCCTTTAATTACCTTGCTAATGTCTGTAGATAGAGACATGGCATCTTAATGGGAAAGTCTTCAGAAATTCCTTCTTTGAGACTGGGAAGTTGAGATTGGAATGCTTTTGCAGGGTTATAGCAGAGGATACTGGGCTCAGCAGCACTACTCAGCGACAGTAAATACAGTGCATTGGCTTTAATCACTTGATGAGCTTCCATAGTTGGCAAGGCACGAGGTGTCTTAACTTGCATTGGTTTTCTCCTAGATTGTTTAATCTAGATGGATTTAAATAAGGCACAGTTAAATTCACCATAGGAAAACCTGACAACCTAGCTCATAATACAGCTGTTTAATTCTACCTGTTGTAAAATACCTTCTATGACAAAACACATTTTTACTACTTTCCTACCTTCGCAAACATTTAACAAACAGATGATAGTTTTGACATTTGCCTTTGGATTAATTTTGTGTGCAAAAAGTTTCAAAAACTTTAGTTTAAAAAATAAAGCAGAATCATTAACATCAACATATTTGCATACTTTGAGCAGAATTTGCAATTAGTCCTTGAAGACCAGTAAAAGAAGAACAAATTTTGTACTATTCCCATTAAAAACTTCTCTAGTGGCATCTTGTATGCAAAGATCTGGATTATTAGGATCATTAAAGAAACTATAAACAGGAAGTTAAACCAGCACTCATTTTAGCAAACAAATAAAACCATTCCAAATTAAATAAACTGACAGATACTTAACTAAATTATTACACTCAATCCTGTGGTTATACTGGGTTAAAAAATAAAATTACTTTACAAATTTGAGAACACTATCATCTGAAGGGAAGTCAGAAGCCAGCAAAATTTCTATTTCATTATCTTAAACCTAACAATGAGGATAAGAGGATATTCCCGAATGATGAAATTCCACATTTCTTAAACCAGTCCTTCTTTTCAAGTTGTGAACACAGCAGTACTAAGCAGACAGAAAGTTAAACGTATGAGCTGAAAATACCTTCTCTCTTGCTGCTGCTTGCTTTTCACGGAGATACTTTTCTCTGCATCGATCGCACACCAAATACCACGTGCTCCCTCCAATGCCACCATCGCCGCAATTCCCAGCCCATCCTCCACAGAAGTGCCCAATGCTGTTGTAACCTTGGCCACCTGCATAGCGGCCACAACCTACATGGGAGAAAGGTGAGAACAACTTATTTCAAAAGCAGGATTCTTATTTCTTATTCATTGCTGTAAAAGAGGGATGAAGAGGGGAGAAAGGAAGATGCTTGTCTTTTCCTGGCCTTATTTTCTACTTTTCTGTATGTCTGAATTGCTTACAAAACAAGGTTCTTGTCCGTTCTTGTTCATGTGTCCCACCAGTGTCTAAATACAAATGCACTGTAATTTTCAAGTTTTATAAAGAACTTGTCTGAACCATGAACAGATCCCTATTCAGACAGCTAAGTTATGGTTAAGGTCAATACTATAAGTTAGTCAACAATATCTGTAATTTAACAAACATAAAAATCTCGCCTCCTAGCTAATAAAGCTTATGAGGGAATGGAGGGTATTTTTTTGCTGATTAGAGTTTCTTAGAAAGATTCAGGACTTTAACTTTGCACACACAGAGCTAAAAAAAAGTACAAACCAACAAGTACATCAAAACTATTAAGTCACTACCCAGTACTGACACAGCAGACAGAAGTTTTCTACTCTTGACAGTAGAACAGTAACAGAAAATTTATGTCAATGTAGAAACTCAAACTGACCAATCTCATTTTTTATTTTCAATTTTCTCAGCACAGTTTCAAATCCTAAAGTGTAAAATATGGCATGTTTCTGAAGAGCTATTGTAAAGTCAGAGCATTACTTTGACCTTGTTTCAAACTTAGAAATTTTAGATTCCTAACTACTTAAAATTATATACAAAGATGCGCAAATAATCTATATGCAAGTGTAACTCTTAATTTAGTGTATATAATAGAGAGGACAGCCTGACACATTTTCATTACAGTAACTAACACCGAAACATATGTGTGAAATATACTCCATGGACGGATATGGGATTAAAAATATGCAGTCTTACCTGGATGAGCTTGTCTCATGTGGTAAGTCACTGGATATGGATGGGATTCTCCACACAACTCGCAGATGGTATCTTTTTCAGGTCCTCCAACTGCAAGCTGGGCCATCTCACCAAAAAGATTTCCCCTTGGCCTAGCCTCAACCTTTTCTTTTTTCTTTTTTTCCTTTTTGGCTTTCTTGTTATCTTTGTCACTTTCCTTCTTCTTTAACACTGCACAAGAACCAGGACTTGGAAAAATCATGTTTTGGGAAGCTGCTTTAATAGTTGCTAAAGAAATATCTTCCCAGAAAGCTACTAAGTGCTGCAGCGTTAATGGAAGAGGAGACTTGGATTTCATTGTGTGATGACTGGATGTCTCGAAGGAGGTAGTTTCAGTTTTTCCATCCTCACACTTTTCATGCAGAGGTGGCTCTTTTAACATTGAGAGGACTTTGTTTTTATTGATGCTACCCATTTTAGATATATCTGGTCCATGAGGTGAGATGTTGAACATGTTAAGAGCAGACGATATTTCCAATGAATGTCTATTTTTCAACTTGGTTTCTTTTTCCTCTGCAGGTTGTTGAGTAAGACTGCTTCGTATGGGTGCATGCTCTTTGGACAGTTCTGGATTAAACTTTAAAAAAGATGAGCATGCCATGGCATCATGAACTATTCCTTCATGCCAAAGAAATGCGGCAAATACGGCTCGAGCACATTCTGCAACAGAAGGTGACATTGCTTGCTTGGCAGGCTCTATGGGCTTTGATCCATCTCCTTTGAAAAGAAAGTTGGATTTCTCTTTTTTGGGTCTTGTGTGCCTGCCAGCACATTTACGGCTCACTTTTGGAGATGCTCTCATGTCTTGCTCATCCTTCAGTGGTGCTTTTCCAATGCTGAAATGAACTTTATTAGAACCATCGTCCAGACTTCTGAATTCGGTGTTGTCTTCACAGGTGGTATCTGTAATGCTGTCAGTCTTTAAAGTACTTGAAGTACAGACTTCAACTACCTCACTGTGAAGATTTTCTTGTACAACATGAGGGGAAGGAGCTCTATTTTCAGTTTCTGGTGCAGCTTTTCCATCTTTTGCAGTGATTTTTGGTTTGGGTGAAGTGGACCTCCCCCTTAAGGGTTCTGTTAGTGGCACTTTCTTTTTGCGAAGGGTGTCTGGATCTAATGTGTAAGAATCTGATTTGGAGCGTTCTCGAGGAGGATCAAGCTTTGTTTTTACAGGGGATGAAGCTTTCTGAGGTAGAGTTTTTTCATTGGGTGATGAGGATCGTGGAGAACTAGCACCAGATCTAATGCCTGTAAGTGTTTTCGTCTTTGGAGAAGATGACCGGGTTCCTGGCCCTGGAGATTCAGCTCTCAGACCAGGAGTTGTTCTTCCATCAGTTTTTAGTGTTTGCAAGGTGTTATGATTTGGTGACAAAGACCTACTGTGTGAGTCTGAGCGCAACTTTGCGGTGTCTGATTTCAGCATCAGGCACTCGCTGGCTGATAAGCCATCGGTATTTCTGGGCTTCTTCTGCTCGGCAGCAGCTCTGTTCATTCTCACATCAAGCTTGGGTGACCTGCAGTCAGCTCTGTGCTTTGAGGACATGTCTGATTTTCCTGCTGGAGAAATCGGTCTAGCAGCTCCTGTGAAATTCATTCGGTCACCTGTATAATGTTTCAAAATTGAATTGTTACATGTTGACAGTGACACCCTTAATAGTAAAAAACAAGGACTAAAGACCTGAACACAAGATAAATATCAAACACATGCTTCTGGTCACATCAAAATGAAAGAAAACATGAAAGGATCTTTTTCCCCCTAAAATACTTTTGATACATTTCTTTTCTCAAAGATACACAGAAACAAGTGTTAGGAAGTTTTTATGGAGAAAACACTACTATGGAGGTATCAAAAGGCACAGTTCATTCTTTCTACAAAACACTAGTAAAGGAAGCACAATTTACATCCTTAGGTGAAATGCCAAGAGTTAACTAAGTTTACCACAGTTGCAATAGAAACCAGGGACTATTTATCTATTATCTCAATGTGTGACAGGCTGACTGCAACAGGAGACTTGCATAGAGATCTTGCCAGAATTATTTTCTTTAATGCTCAAAAGCCAGGAATTGTAGGAAGTAAACACTGTCAGTAAGGCAAATTGGGCAAGAGGCTTGCAAACACGCTCAAAACTACTCAAATGGATAATCTATGGAATCTAGATTCCATATCTATGGAATCTACTTTTTAAAGTCCAAAACCTACCCCATGTTCCGCTACCAAAACACTTAAACGCCCCTCCAAAACAACAAACCCTCTTTTTCAACCCCTAAGTTAAATGGCCAGCTCTGGTCAGTGATGTCCTCCTACTTTGATGCACTAGTTTATTGTTCCTATGCACACTGACTTTGCACATATATTAATCTACAGAGCTGTAAGACTATATGAGCTATAAGAACTACAGGTAGCTTACTAACAAGTACATACAAAACAAGTATATGCAAAAAGTGGCTTATGAAGGCAATCTGCTTCTGATTCACCTCTGTGAACCAAGTCTCACTTGTAGCATTGTATTTTGAAAATTAATCCAAGCAATATAGAAATTACTGGCAAGCAATGCAGCAGTTAATATAGCTGTCCCTCCATAAATCCTTACTGCAAAATCTTGAATGCAGAGTTAAATCCTTTTGCTTTGAATGGGTTTTCATTAGTCAAACACAAGAAGTGTTTCCCTAGTAAGCCTGCATAATTAGGACACAGTACTTAGGAATATTTTACTTTTCTAGATATTAAAAGGTTATTTGCATTTGTCTGGGCATATTTTTGAGAAAGCAACTATTTGTTAAAAATAAAGTTTCAATTAATCAGAGAATATTTGCAAATTTAAGCCCTGATTTCTAATGGGAACAGGATAGACAGTCACCTTTTATCTAGGACCTTCAGTATTAGAAGATGTGAAATCAGTGTCTACTTTCTTTTGCATTATGCAACCTGAAGCAACTTCATGCACTTCTCAATCACCAACCCTTACCTCTATGCTACAAAATAGATAGATGCAATTTTTTCCTACTATTATCTCTCACAATATAAAAAACAACCAAGAAAAATTTAGAAAAAAATTGAGCAAAAATTTAGCAACCAAGATGCTCCTCAGGTTACAAAAAATTATTATTTGCTATTTCCATATTTAAATACCTTACAATAAATTAACAACAGGAAAAAAGTGAAGGTAATGAATTACATTGGAATATTTAACAAGCCTGAAAGTTCGAATACTCTTCTGCCTTCCCAAGACATGGTAGAAGTTCATACTTTTCTGAGCAGAGAAGAAATACTGTCTCTATGTTCAAGAATAATACAACAAATGTAAGCAGTAGAATATAATGAGAATATCTCAAGTATTTATCATCCTAATCAATTTTGAGAGTCTAATCTGTCTTTATTTTTACAATTTCTAGAATTGTTTTTCACTTGGAAGGGGGAAGGTGAAAGGTGGAAGAGGAAGGCAAGAAATAACACTGTACATTGTGGTTTATAAAATGACTGTTTTTGCTAGAAGAAAAAAGTTTCGGAAATATCAGTCCAAGCATTTCAACCATTCCAGCTTAATTATTCACCAGTTTAATTGATGAGCTATTTTGAGATGGTTATTTTGTGATAAACTCTGAAATGCAAATTAGAATTACTTTTATACACATTTTTCCCAGTCTGCCAGATGAGAAAATACTTTAAATTAAAAGTTTTAGAGATTGCCTGATAAAAGTTAAAAAAAAGTGAAAAGATGACAAGCATGTTAGAAGACATATAACACTTCAAGCCATTCAGCAATATAAAGTACATGCATGATTAGCAAATACCAATGAAGAAAACATTCCAGTACAAAACTGCTTATAAAGGTATAGCCTAACAATGGCTTCCAACAACAAAAGTATCTTGTTTTTTAAAAAAACAAAGGTTTGGATTTGCACATATAGAGATAACTAAAATCCTAAGTAGCATTCAAGAGTATCAGCACAGAAAGAAAAATCTCCCAAAGGAAAACCTGCATAAAACAGCAAGCTGCTTTGTCTGTAAGAAAAAAAAAATCCCAGAAAAAAAATAAAAACCCAGATTTTATTTCCTGTTTATTCTTATAGACTTCCTTTGCCTATTGTTTGAAAACAGGTGTGATTAGACTAACAGTCACTTTCCATTTTACAAAGCAGAGACAGCTAGATTGTGTATCATGGAGTTGCTGGAACTCAAGAAGGCAAGACTGAATGATTACATCAGATGAGCTCCCAACAAATACCAAACTTGAAGATTCACTTTCAAAACATTATTTTATTACATGAATGAAATGAAAATGAATGGAAGGAGAAAGAAAAACAAACCCAAGACATTTTGCAGGTAAAAAATCTAAATAACCTTGCTATGTTGGCATGCATACCCACCCTTCAGTTTGTGAGAGAGAGATGAAATAGCAGAGGCAGGCCCAGCTACATCACTAGTTTTGTAAATACGCTCACGAGAAGCAAGGCAGCAGGATGGAGTTTCTACAGTGGAAAACAGTTGCACAGAAGCAGCACAGATTCAATGGAAAAGCAGCAAAGATAAAAACAAGCATTTCAAATGATATGCATCTTCTTTGTTATGTATTCTTAATTCAGTATTTAGATTCCTACGTTAGTTTTAAATGACACAGTAGTTTGTAGTAGAACGTAGTAGATCAGCACCCTTGATCTAAAAACACTGTGATTTCAATCTTAGTTTCTAGGATCTAAAAATGTAATATATGGGGGCTAGCCGATGACATTTGTGGTTTATTATAAAAACCAGAAGTGTCTAGTTTTGAACTGAACCTGGGTTTGAGATGTTAAATTTAATCTGTAAATTCAGAAATTAATTACTTAGAACTTCAATATGGCCTTCCAGATGATCAATTTACACATTCTTCTGTGATAATTAGAGAACATCTAATTTAGTCTTGGAATCTTGTTAATCACTGGAAAGAATGAAAAAAAAATTTAACACACCAAAACTCTGTTTTCAAAAGTGATTGCACCTCAATAATGTAATGTTTTGAGAAACTTCACTTATGTAATGTGGAATTCCTCAATACAAGAAACATATCTAGCAGTAGATAACTATCTACCGAACAGTACATAGATGAAAAAAAACCCCAACTGTATCAGCTCTTAAAACGTAATTTTGATTTAAGAAAAATTCTGATATCATCCAAGATCATTTCAGTAGAGTCTAGTGACACCAAATCTGTTAGAAATACAACTCTAAAAAAATGAAACTTGGAGAGAAATAATAGGGACTTTTCATTTCAGTCTATAATTCAATATTTTCTATTTTTTCCTGGTTTTAAGTCCTATTCCTTCCGTTGGAGAAGAACATTCTTACTGAAGTAATAATTGTAAAGAGAATGCATATGTTAGAAGATACTATATCTTTCTTATAATACCTTTCTGTACAAATGGAGTAAGGTAGTTGTATTGAAAATAAAT
The DNA here is from genome assembly GCA_013400575.1 of Peucedramus taeniatus. Classification (NCBI taxonomy): domain Eukaryota; kingdom Metazoa; phylum Chordata; class Aves; order Passeriformes; family Fringillidae; genus Peucedramus; species Peucedramus taeniatus. The sequence continues at coordinate 137,497 of WBNO01015998.1, forward strand.
TATTTCAATTCCTATACTGTTTAAGACACGTTTTTATTCTGGTAATATATTTACTAACTTGCACACGTCAACTTACCAAGCTACCTCATGCAGGCTTGCAACACCTTATTGCAATACCTGCTCATGAATGAGCTATGGCTCTAGAAACTCTACAATGAGAAGGTGTTCCTACATTTGAAATAAGAATTTCATTCTTTAGTTTTGATACCTACAAATGATTTGGAGAGATCCAATAATAACTATATAGCTTCTGAGTAACAGGATGTCATTCTCAATTTTTAAAGGCAAAAGGCAGACAAACATTAGGAGCATAAAACAGCAGTAGCAGCAAACCTAAAAATGTCAGTTTGATACATTAGTATCCCACTCTACAAATAATTAAAGGAAAACCTTAACAAAATCCACTTTCATGAATGCATATTTATACTTCATTCTTTCACTCTGTCTCTGAGAACACTTACATATTATAATGTCATCTAGTGCTGAATGATGTACTACTAGTATTAAATCGTTTCAAGACCATGGGTCCAGCAGTATGGCAATCTGTGTATATCCAGGATAACTGGACAGCCTCAGTGACCAATATTTTGATCAGGACTCCCTCTTTCTGAAACATCCTCAAAGACTACAAAGACTTGAAATACAAGGCAGGCAAGGCTGTCTCATGAGCCATCCCAATGTGACAGTGTGCCTTTAGTCACACTCTCTCCTTCAACATGGAAACAGTTTCAGCTTGAGAAGCTACCCAATATGGAGACATAAGAGGCAATTCAATTTCTATGGCAGGATGCAGTCTTTTAATAGCTATGCCTACTTTCTCTGAGGAAACCTAGGAAGCAAGACATATCACTAACTGGTTCAAGTCAGTCTCCTTTAAACAAACTTTGTAACAATCACGTAAAATGTCACTGGAAAATGGAGTTAAGTTCAAGTTCCTTCTGAAATGCCACTGCTTTTCTCCATCATGATGAAGGAAAGCACTGACCTGCCTTTGCTGTGCTTCCTAAGCAATGGATGCCTCTTAAAAACAATGTATTCTTCTTTCACTCACTTTTACTGACATGGAAACTACAATACAGCTGTTAACTGAGTTTGCTCAAGCACTGCAATCAACATATCTTTCTTCATCTCCTGAAAATGGCAAATGTCATACTGACAGCAGGACGAGGACTGTTTTAGAAATTATTTTTTCATTAATAAAAGAATGCACTGAAGCAAAAAAAAAAAACAAACTTGAATATTAAAAAAGAAAAATGAATTTAGTATGGTAAAAGTAGGGGTTTGAGTGAATGAATTAAAGCAGAAGTTGAAATATGGTATCATAAGGAAAATATTGGCAATATTCTATACCAGTGGTGGGGTTTGGAACACTAACATTGACCCACAGAAGTTTATTAACTGAAAGAAGTGCTCCTGTGCTGGAAAGGTAGATAAAGAAAAGAATTCTATGCTTTTCTAATTTGTAACTACAACTTTTGAAGATGTGATATGAGGAAATTAGTTCTAAAAAAACACCTGACACAATTTGTACTCTTCTTCCAACCTTTACCACGCTAGCCCTCCAAGGATGGTTTTGGATTGACCTGGCCAAATGTATGCTTCATATGTATCCTTGCCTATAGAACCTGAAAAGCCTAGGTTATGAGACCATTTAATTTAGCTCAAATTTTCGGGAATGATGCCTTAGCAATATGCAGCATCTGAAAAAACAATTACACCAGTGGTCATTGGTTTAACTGATGACTAACAGAAGAGATCACCATGCCTGGTTGAGAAGATTCTCTCTCTTCATTTTACTGAAACACTACCAAGAAGCAAATCTTATGTGCTCCATATGTGTGCTGGTCTTTTGTGCCCCCTCTACAGTTTTAGAAAATGCAGAGAGAAGCACTGTGGTTCTAAATGCAATTTCACTGGCACCTAGATGGGAAAGGAACAAACCAAAAAGAAACTGATCACACAATACTGAAAGGATGCATCAAGGAACTCCTGACAAGAATGGCAGGAGCTGATGATGGATGGTTGGGACTGCAGCTCTGCAGCATGGACTGGAAAGGAAGCAGCCTGAGAGGACACTGTATTGAACAGTAGCTCAGCACTGTAACCTCTGCCTGGACCAGGAAGCAGTACCTGAAGCAAGCTGCCAGGGCTGCATTTGAGGAAGGTTAACATATCAGAAATCACGGGGGTCCAAAGCTTTTTAGCCCAGAAATCCATCCCTCGTTTGCAGTATCAACTCAGGTGCGAGGAAACATGGCATAAAGGTCTAACACCAGTGACTGCAAAGTCTCATACTTCCCTCCTCAACTTCAGAGCTCAAGAGCCAATCATCAAATTTTGGTAACTGATGCTGGACAGCCTGCCAAGATCCTGTTACCTATACTTGCCACATCTAAGGAGATTAATGACCTAGCACATACTGCTGAAGGTTGAGAAACAAGATCTTCCATGACCTTCTAAGGCTTTCATACTTCCCCTACACTCAGAACTCAAACAGAAATTTGAGTCTTCTAAGCTTCATGACAAATGTTCAAAAGTTAATTACAAAGAAATCAAGCAATCAGTAATAATCTTGTGAGTATGGGAGTTTGCAGTCACAAGCAAATCTGTTACTGATGATCTTACGGCTTCTCAGAAGCAAGCATAAGCAGGCTGCAGCCATTACAGCCTGTTTTGGTCAAATATCCAAGGAAGAAACATACATAAACTTGTGATTTTAATGGAAGAAAATTCTTGTTAAGGTTCCAAGTCAATACAGATGTTCCTGTACTCCAAGGTAGGTTTTGCCAGTTCTTCTACCTTTTCTGAACTTTTAGTTGCACACAAGACTGATGAAGAATTAAAATAAACGGCAAGATTACCTTAATTTTGTCTGTCCCTGTGAAAAAGAAAACAATCTCTTGTATAACTATGTCTGAAAATTAGCAAAGGAATTAAGCAGGACAGAACAGTCAGCCCTTCACAGAGTTCTAGAAATTAACATGAAACTGAGTATTAGAGCTTCCCTTTTGTTTTTTCTAATATCCCTTCTGCAACAAATTCTTTGATATAACACAGAGTGCTGTTGTAACTTATTTATGATGTGCAAGGAGTAACAGAGACACTTTTTATTTCTTCAAGCATCATATCTCAGGAGGTGACTGTCCTAAACTGTAGCATTTCTGAAAAAAAACAACCAGACACTGTGTTGGAGGATAAAGGGTTGTGACAAGTCCTCTCCTTCTTTCTTAAGTGAATTTGCAAACCAAACCCCAAGGACAGAAAATCTCCTGAAAAACCAGCTACCTACAAACACTTCTAAGGAAAACTATAATCTGCCACCAGCAGAAAGAATGTTTGTATCAGATCAAGATTTTCCTTCCTATTATAAAAATCTACATTAAGGAAATAATTCTAGATGGCATTCAGCAGGATCCTATCTTTCCTCAGAATTATGCCAAACCAAATTTTTCCCCAGGGGTAGAGAAATGAGGAAGAACAAAAAATGTAAACAGTAGACTAAGCTATTTAGGCTGACATGCAATCAGGATTGGCATTTAGTATATAACATCTGCAGACAGGGAAATCTAGGCTGGCACAACTTCTTTCAACTATTAGACTATCATTAGTCCATTTAATAAAACAGTCTATTGACTATAATAATTAATTTTAATTTTGAAGTCTAACTTTACAGCAGGAAGCACTTAAGGATGGAGCACATAACTGGAAACTAAAACTAAGCACATCTAGGGCAAAAATTCAATTGACCTGATATGGACTCTTAAGATACGTTGTTTAGTGCATTTGATTTATAATTACATATTTGGTAACAGGAGGCTAAAAATTGATTTAGAAGTAATTAATTAAAACTGCAAACTTAAAATGAGTTTCTGTTACAGTTCTAATATAACTGCATAAAACTATTAAATGAACAAGTACATTGATAAAGTCTTACAGGCATTCCTGACTATATGCTGAATTTGGATGAACTTGTAAATGGAGGATGAACAAGTTTGCGAAAGTCTAAGGAAATTTAAACAAGAAATCTCCCATATTATTCTTAAATTTTGTGAAAACAAAAATGTTAATACTTCTCTCCTTTATGAATAATTTACATTATCTGCATCAATCCTGACACTGGATAATAAACTGCTTAAAAAAAGGTCTTTGTATCAAATCACAGTCAGTGACCAGTACAACCACTTCAGGATGACAATTTTCCCCCTTCTGGAAGGGCAAATTATCAAAGTGGTTGAGAGCTTGTACTAAGCTAAGACCCCAAATCAGACACAAATTCAAAAAAATTTTCTAATTTTCTAGCTTCATAATTTTTTTATTTGGTAGACCACCAGTACTCCCCTTCACCTGACAAAAAAAAAAAAAAAAAAGGCTCATATTTGAATTGCATCCTTATTAAAACACAAAACATGGATGTACCCTACTGAATACAGTTTATCTACACATCTTGGACAGAGAAATCCATTGAGCAAGATCTTGCTGGGCAGTCAAAATGATGCTTTTGTTTTCATACAATATAGGTCTAAATGCTAAAGGACAAATAATTTGAAATTTGAAATAAGACAATTAGGATTATTTTTGATGCAAAGCTGAGTACCTGATTTTACCTCTCTGAACAATAGGAAAAAAACCTAAAAGTGATGGGAAAGAATAAATATTTGACAAATTCTCTGTAAGGGTGTGCTGATGCCACTGACAGTCAGCTGTTTTATCTGAGTAGAGTTTGGAATATTCTGCTTTCATGATGTCGGTGTAAGTTCAGCAGAACTACAGAAGATCAGTCAAAATATTTCTGACAATCCTCGTAAACGTGAATTAGAAATCTTAATCTAGCTCTCACATGAAGGACTTCACTGCCCCTTCAATAAGCTGAGCTGGAGAGATGCAGGACTGCATATACACAGATAATGAACTGACTGACAGGGTCCCACAAGAAAGAGCTGAGGCACCTCAGAGAGACAGTTTGTGGGGGACAGGCATAAAGCAGCATTCCTGTGACCTGTGCTGCAACTGTTCTGCATGTAAAAGATAATTTAGTGCAGTATCAGCTATCCATCATGAATGCTGAGCTTTTTGTTTTCATTAATCAAAACAGTTTCCTGTCCTCACATCATTAATCAGGTTAGCTGTTATTCACCTCAATGAGCAAACTTTCATTACCATGCCAGTCCTATAAGCACCCAACAGGAAATGAACAAAACATTTCTTATGAGTAGTGCTGAGTTATTCCCACTGTCCAGCTACATCTCTACAGATAGGAGCAATGACAAAAATATAAATTTAGGAAGTAAGAAAAATTAATACCTAGGTACTTACTGCAGTGCATTTATGATGTTAAAAGAATTATCAACATTTTGTACTATATTAAATATTTACCTTATTTATAAACCAGAGTTGCATAAAATACTGGAAATGCACTTTTATGACTTGTCTACAGTGAAGAACACATATAATCCCAAAATACTGTCAATATAAAAATTAAAGTTGAACAAGTATACTTCTTTGGGAGCATTATCTCACATGCTTCTGAATCATGAAAACTTAAAAAAACAAAACCAGAAAGGTGCACTGTGGGATGATTAGTAGCTGGTAAGCAACTGAGAATAGCAATGTCAAAGCTGCAGAAAAGGACTGATGAGGCAGGTAAGGCTGACAAACTTACTCTGAAGCTGTGGCTGAGGCTGCTGGAAGGAAAGGGGCTGTCCGAACACAAATGGACTGTGGACAAGGGAAGAGGGAGGTTTTGCAGCTTGATCAAAGATGGAAGGAGCTGGGAGATTTGGCCGTGACTGAATGGAATTCAGTATGGCACTCAGTTGGTCACCTGTAGTGGGCAAAACAGTCAAAACTACAACCTGTTACCCGTCATTCTCCAGAAAAGCAGAGTAAAATGGTACTCTAAGTTTAAATGATGATAATAGAGAAAGCTCATAATCCCATTTAGCCACATACAACTCTGGTTGTGGCTAAACATAAAAATCTCACTCCATGCACGGCAATAAAATTACTGTTTTTTAAGGCTCATGGATATTTTACTACAATTATTTTAAACATTTCAAAATAGAGATTTATATTTGCCTTGCTAAAAAATGAGGAGCAGCCAAAGAAAAAAACAGAAATCCCTAGCATTTACAATAATACACACATGCAACAGTACATGCAGAAAAAACATTAGAAAAACTGATGAGAAGGGAAAGCTAACATGTAATTAGGCTTTGGCAAATGTATTTCTGTGCCAACACTGTGGTAAATATTTGCTCATTTCTGCAAGTATTTTTAAAACTATTCTGTTACGCTGTTTTTCAAGGTCAGATTGAAGTTAATTAAAAAAATCCGTAAGTACCACTTAAGAACTGGAACTGGTTTTCTGAAGAACTACCTACATTTGCTGTGAGGCAAATGAAGGCCTTCAACAAACTAGCATGTTAAAATCAAGAGTTGTAATTTGTGAATGCCAATTCTCAAAAAACTCTATGTGAGCATTAGAAATACATGACGCCTCAGTAAGAAGGCCACACCATGTTGTAACTTGAAGTATACTTAGTAATATGTGGAAGGAGACACCTGAGATTCTCTCAAACCCTTGATTTGAACCGTCACCCGAGAAATCCTAACAATATCACTTTATTCTGCAAATTCCTATAATTTTGAGCATTGTAGAAAACCTAGTAAAGAATTTTAATAGCTAACACAGAACTTACAACATTTTCAGATTATTATCAATTGCCTTTTTAAGGAATTAGAGAAAGACTAGCAGACGTATCAAACCCAGTATTACCTAAGAACTTCTAAGCTGAATTTATTTCCTTGATATTTTGGGTTAAAAAATAAGAAGGCAAAAATACCAGAAAGTAGCTGGAATGCCCTTCTAAATAATCATCTACAGAAATCAATGAATCAATTTTATTTTGCTGTTTTGGAAGTAGCATACCTAAAAACTACTGGAATCTGTACTTCAGCAGCAATCATTCCTACCTTAAAAACCTAGAAGTGATTGAACAACGTGGTCTAGGGGAGTTTAGACCTAGGTGATCTCTAAAGTCCCTTCCAACCCCAGCCATTCTGTGATTTACATGTCTGACAAACTATTATTCTTAAATGTAATGTTCCTAATTCCTAAAATGAGTAATTATTTTAAAGGGAAGAATATCTGAGAAGAAGTTGAAAGTCATCTGCCCGCAACAATCAAATATGGAGGTGAGTAGGGTCAATCATAAGGAATATTAAAACTTGCCTGTAACATAGGAAGCTGGAAGAGAGAAGACATAGCTAAATCAAACAGATTCTTTGGAGGAGTCAAGTCTTTGTTCTTACAGGTATTACTGTAAACCTAAAATTATTGGTTTTACAGTAGCAAACTCCTACCTACTGTAAAACTACACACCTATTATGGGGATCTTTACATTTGATCAGTCATTTTGAAACACTCTTGCATGGGACTGAATTTTCACCAAAACTAGGGCATTCCTACAGAAGTAGTTTTAACAAACAAGCCCCTCCAAAAGAAGTGCTTCCTTTGGAAATTCCCCTAAGAGATTGTGCCTGTGCCTTCCATTTTCTATTTTTCAGAAAACTCAAGAGCTTCTTAGAGCTGAGAATACAGAAAGACTACATATAAAGTAATGGTACAGCTGAAGAATTCTATTTTTGGGAAAATAAGACCATTATTCTTTCAATATAGTTGCCAACAACTCTCCACTCTTGGGCAATTCAGAAGGAAATACAGTACACAGACTAAATGAAGTCATGTAGCCGCGTTGTTCATTCACACTAAACATCACAGCTTGAGGGTACGTTGAGAAAATAATGCATACAAAATAGTATGGAATTCAATGAGAGAAGTAGCTTCCAAATGTTTTGTAACTGTATTATCCCAAAGAAACACCTTTGAAACTGCTTAAGATATAGTAAAGAGAATCACAATGTCTTCAGAAATCAGGATGCCTGTTAAAATAGCATATTCATCTCTAAGATTTTATCTTTGGACAGCACAGAAGAAAAAAAACATTGTCTAAAAATGTTTCTGCAGAAAAAAGAACAGATAATATTTCTGCACTATTACACAATTGACACTGAGAGACAAGCTGTAATACTGCCTCACATCTTAGATACTTCCACTTTTGTGATTCCACCATTACTCTAAAATGAGTATGGATAAACTGGGAAAAGAAGGTTTTAAAGGCTCTATAAAACAAAACAAAAATGCTTCAATTTATCCAGCCTTTGTCCAAAAAATAGGGTTTCCTATAACAATGCATAGACAAGTATGAACCACTCTCTACACAGTAAACCACTGTGAAATGATATGGAACTATTTCATGTTGTGACATTAACAGACTTGACTATTTAGGAATACTTATTTTCCTAATCTTCTCTCCTTTAAACTAAGTTTAAAGTTATTTTATTTAGGATACTACAAAGAAATATATGCTGGTGCTAAAAAACACAGAGCACACCTTAGGCCCCTATTTGTAGTGGCACAGACTACAGCAATGTAAGAATACAATGACAGAGCTCCATGTTTCAGGAATATTTCTCAAGAACCTCAAGCCTCAAGGAAAGTCC
>WBNO01015999.1:0-15550 GCA_013400575.1 Peucedramus taeniatus
GGGGGTCCCTGTAGGCTCTGTAAGTGGGTGCTGATGCCTCTTCAGGTGATGGAACAACCCAGGCAAGGTGAGATGGAATCCTGGAGAGGGTTTGAGTTACTGGAGAGCAGGAGGGAAAGGCTGGCTTGGCATGTGGATATGAATATAGTAAGATAAAACATTTATCTAGTTTTGCATTAGTAGAGTACACTTTGCTTTCTTGTGACACCAGTGATGCGTTGGTGTAGTGGTTTTGGTTTGCCAATTTGAGATTTCACCAATTTTTACATTTCCCAGCCAATTGGACAGGTGGGCAGTGTGTAAAGGAAGTGTCTGGTGATGTGTGTGTGCTTGGCCAAACCTAATTGTGGTGCTGAGGCGTGGGATTATCTCCATCACAGCAAAGCTCTTCTGCATCTCAGCAGGGATCAGCTCCAGGGTTGCTCTAGGCCCTGCCAGTCATCAGCTCTGGATCCAAACTTCTTCAGCTGCTGCACAGTTCTGGATGGTGGTCATGGCATCTCCCTGAAGAGGGAGGAGGAAGGAATGCCAAGTGCTTTCAGACACAGGAAATGAAATGGGAACGCTTCTAATGAAGTGGGTGTAGCCCAGAGTATTCCTGTCAGCAGACTTAAAAGAGAATAGAATGTAGAAATGTTGGAGTCAGCTGTTTTCTTCCCTTGGGGTATGAAGTTTGCAGCCTCTTATGCAAGTCCTGAGAAGTTGTCGGAATAACATTGAAAACACTTAGACACTGACCAGAAACAGGAAACCTTCCTGGATGTGACAGTACTGGGAAGGTATAAAATTCATCTGAGGTCTGGGGGGAATGCTGTCCTCCCCTGGAGCACAGGAATGAGCTGCTGGAGCAACTCTGCATAAACAGATAAGAAAACACTGGTTTTCATGTTTGCTTTGGTTTGGTAGCACTCCAAATAAGGAGCTGCTTGAGGCAGGAGATCTTTGTGCAGTCTGGGAAAGATATTCTGAAGGTCACAGATTCTTTGCAGTGCAGGTGGCAGTTTGCTGCTTTGCATTGCTGATGTTGCCTTCTTGCTGACTGAATAGTGGGTGCTATCCAAGGCATGTGTTGCTGAGTGCCTGGTCAAAGTGAAGCTGTGTCTGTTGAGGGCATCTGAACAGGAGTTAAACAACCTTTGCTGAAGAATGAAAACCTTGATGCTTTTGTTCCATTTGAGTCAGTCCAGGCTGCATCCCTGAGTTGATCCTGCAGCCTTGCTGTGCCAAGGATAACTGAAAGTGGGTGAGGGCTCCAAGAGGGAGCCCCTGTGGGACAGGGAGCTTGTGGGCAGCTGATGGGAGATGGAGGTCATGTAAAACTCTTCCAGAGAAGTCTGTGCTGCAGGGATTGTCACAGCAGGGTGGTGGCCTTGGAATCTCTGGGGATAGAGTTGTTTTGGAAAAGCTGCTTTGGAAAACAGCTGGCTGCTGGGGCTGCTCCAGAGGCCATGGATGTGCAAGTGTCAGGAAACAGATGTGTGTATCAGCAGCATGAGAAGGAGCTGGTACTAGTTCAGGTCTGTAGCTGAATGAGTAGTTCATCTTTGGAATGGAAGTCCTATTTACCTCTAAATTAAGATGAGTGTGTCCAAGTCTTTGTGAGTCTTGGACATGGGACTGCATGTCAGACAGAGAAGTTACACTATCATAAGTTAGTCACAGCCATAGGAGTGCTGCTGAAATTGCTGCCTGAGCTGATTTGGGTCTGTGACTCTGCACTTTAGGGTGGTAGTGCAGCTGCTGCCAGCTGAAGTGGAGAGTGGCCCAGTTCAGAGCAGTTCCTGAACTCCAGACTGGGTCCTTGCTGACCAGGGCACTGAGGGCTCAGTCTTTGGGGAGGGAAAAGGTAGGAAGGTGGAGTATTGTCTGTGGAAAGGCAGAGTATTGAAACTCATGCAGTCTTGGAGTGAGGTGAGCAGGTAAAACATGAGCCTGGTTGGATCTGGGACTGATGGGACTGGGCTCTGTAGGCTGAGTGTTTCCTGGTTCTTCTCCTCTGTAACAGCTGGGTCTGTTTCTCCTTTCTCTGCAGCCTGGACCCTCCTGCAGTCAGGCTCAGGAAGTTTGTCCCTACTAATCATATTGATGAGTTGGAATATTAGGTTGATGTTCCATGCTGGGCCAGTGTGGTCTGTGTGTGGCTCTGGTGGGACCCACACTTTCTGCTGGTCCTGCTCATGGAAGTTGCTCCTGGCTGCATGTCCTGAAGCTGACTGTGCAGCCCTGGGCCAGCTGCCCGTGCAGTGTGAGGTGAAGCAAAACCACTGGGTAACTTCAGGGCTTCCTTTGCCAAGGAATTCATGTAACACTGTCAGCTATTTAACGAGATAAATACTTCACTGGGGCTTTTGTCTTGAGTATTTTGGTTCCAAGCCAACAAATCCTCAGTGAAGCAACTCCTTGCATAGCTGATAGCAGCAGCAGTCGTTTGGGTAACCAGAGTCTTCAGGATTGGATTTCTAAATATCCTCAGCTTTCAGAGTAGTTTTTGCTACTGGGTGAACACAGGGCAAAAATACCAGATTCTCTAACTTCTGACACCTTAAATGAGCAGCTTCCCTGTGGTGAGGTCTCCTGCAGGGGTTAACATGGGGATGTGACAGTAATTCCTATGTGGAGATTTGTGTGCTTGTTCTGGGTAGGTTTGTTTGAAATGGACTCTGGTGCTATTCCCCAGCATCCTGAGAGTTATGGAGAATAGTCTTGCACTTGGGCAGGCAAGGAGTGCAGCAGCCATGGCATGTGCTTTCTCATTTAGGGCAGTCAGATTCTTGAATTTAATATTCATGGCTGTGTACAGCCCCCTCCTGCAAACCCTGGCAGGCAGAGGAGGGCTTAGAGGAGCACAAACTGCAGAAGTGATAGACCTGGAGCTCTTACTTGTGGGACAGCATCAGGAATTGGTACTTGACTTTGATCTCAAAGTAAGCAAGAAACTATGTAAAGAGTTCACAATTAAAAAAAATCAGTGCTTTTGCTGTGGGATGCAGAGCTCCTGTGTGTGCTTCAGTGAGCAGGAGGTGGGTAGGGCAGGTAAACAAACCAGCACGAGCCTTTTCATGGGTCTTGTGATCTCCCAAGTGCTGGGTTTCACTAGTTAAAAGAAACTAGTAGGAAAATTAATGCTTGTTAATCTTGATTACATGAGTACCCCACCATGCCCTTCCTTTTCATGGCCTTGACAGCTTGAATTAGCATGGCAGGCTGGGACAAGCTGGGACTTCAGCTGCTTTCCCTTGTCTGTGTGGTACCACTGTGGTTATTTTGGTCTGCCTGACCCGTGGCTCGAGTGTCAGTGCTGGGGCTCTCGTGGGGAGCAGGGAGGGGTGAATGCCCAATTCTCTGCTGGGAGAGGTGGGAGAGTGAACAGCTCCCCAAGCACCAGAAATGGCTTCATACAGCAGGAAGCAGCGCCTGTTCCTCAGGTCAGTGTCCTCTGGTGGGTGTAGGCTGATGTAGCACAGGTTCAGGCTGTGTAGTTCAGCTGCCTGTTCCCTCTGCTGAGCTGAGTTCTGCCTGACTGGAATCCTCGAACATCTTGGCATTGGCAGAAAGTGCCTGTTCTGCCAGGGAGTGTGCTTGCTGTCAGCAGCATTGGTGGGCACCTCCTTTGGTTATTTGCTTCCTCCTGTGACCATCAGCTGGTCATCCAGGCCTTGGGTATGTCCTTAGCCCAAGGCCACCAGTGACCAGTTAGGGTCTCTAAATTCCACTAAAACATCTGAAAGATATGGCAACTTCTCATGTGAACATGAAGCCATATAATCTTGTATACAAGCCTCAAACCACCCTTAGATGATGATCTGGTTCTCCATAATTGGAGCAGTCAAGGCTCTGGCTGCTGCCCTGACTGCGCTGACCAGTGGCTGTCCACAGTGAGCTCAACACAGATGTGCTCACCTAATTCCATTGGAGTTCATGTAGCACAACCAGATGGCAAAATGCATCAAGATCTGTGAAATATAGGTCAGGCTAAGACTTGAGGATGTCAACAAGCTCATTTCCTTGTTTTGCTGTGGGAATGACTGCTATCAGATTTCGGGAGGCCATAACTCAGACATGCTGTGATTCGCAAGGTGTTTGTGCAGAACATTGGTCTGGAGCTGATAGACTGCCCAAGGAGTTATAAATACAAGGTTAAACCAAAGCTGTTCCCTTGCAAGCTCTGTTTAGAGGGGAAACTCTAAAAGAGCCTCTTCAGGCTGGTAGAGATGCAGAGCTACTGCTGAGCCTCTTGAACCTGGTGGTCACCAAGCTGCTCCTGGCCAGAGCAACCAGTGCTGCTCCCTCACTGTCCAGCAAAGGCAGTTGTTGGTCTGTTTCATATCAAGCTTTCTCATCCTGTAAAACAGTGTTTGCCCTTCATCAGTAGAGGGGAGGGGAGTCCTGACCGTGCTACTTGCAAGGACCCAGCTCTGAATTAAATATCTTTGCTGCTTCACCCAAGACTGGGACTCAGAGCAATGGCTTCATAGCTCTGGCTCCTGAAACATTCCACAGCACTTAGAAATTTTAGTCCTTGGTTTCTGTCCTACCTGCCTGTTCTGGTGGCTGGTACCAGCTTAACAGCTGGTGTCTGACTGCCTCCTGGTCAGAGCAATTTGAGGTGAGATGTCTCTAGGTCAGTGTATGCTCAAGTGCTTTGTGTTGTGTAAGTTGCTGAGGTTCTCCAGCTGCTGGCACTCACAGGCTCCTCAGTAGCTCTGAAATGGCTGGAGGTTCCCCGTCAAACTGTGGGATTGTTTAAACTTGAGGCATAGTTAAAGTAACCTCAAGCAGTCACAGCTGGACAGGCCTTGCCCTGGAAAGCAGCTGTTTGAAACTCTTCTCTGTGCTGAGCAAGCTTGAGCCTTGTTCACAGGACATTCTGCTCCAGTCTGACCTGTTGTAAGCTTCTTATTCATGGGTATCTAATTGCTGGGAAAATGCAGGATGTACACAGAATTTCTTTGGGGATACTCTTAGGGCAAGGAGAAATTGGCTTTTGGGGCATTTTCTTTCAACAAACAGCCTGCCTTAGCAGAGTAGAAGGGAAAGTGGTGATCCAGAGCAGATGCAATCAGCTGTAGCATTTATCATCCACAGGGAAGTGGGAGTTGTGAAGGGTACAGGAAATGTGCCTAAATCTGTAACTGTGTACTTGGAAAGCATTCCTGTTCTCTGCAGGCAGCAGAGCTTGGTGCTTACAGAGGCCCTGGGATTCACTTGTGGGTATCTCTGGATGCAAATCAGCTTGTCCTGCTGTTCCTGCCATGGTTTTGTGCTTCTGCACCACTCAGGAGGTGGTGCTGGGGAGTGGTTGGCAGTGCTGATCCCAGGGGATGCTGTCTGTTCCTGCTGGCTTTGAACAGTCCATGTAAGGAACGTGGCCAGCAGCCTGATGACCTGGAATGCTGTGGGATGAGGGTGCTGGGCAGCAGGGTGGGTGTGGGAAGCATTAGGTGCTGCCTCTGTTTGGATCAGGTTGGGTGGTGATTCCTGCAGCTGGAAGGGGAGGGTGAGCTGCTGTCAGCCCCTTAAGGGGACAGCCTGTGCCCAGAGAGCAGCTGCTGTCAGATGCCTTTCTGAGATGGGCACCTCCTCAGACCACCTGCCTGGCTCCAGGGCCATCCTTGGGCCCACTGGGAGGTGCAGAATGTTGTGGTGTAAGTGCCTCAGGGCAAACAGACAGCTCTAGAAACTCCTTTTGTCCAAAAGCCTCATGACCTGCAGAGTTGCCTCCTGCCACTGTGGTACTGGGATAGCTCTGTGGAACATTGATAGTCTGAAGTTGCTTCCTTGTGAACTCAGGAAAGGAGGAGGGAACTAAAGGTCAGGCTCAGTTACCTCTGGGAACTGAGTAATTGCTGTTTGAATAGACAAAGCTCTAGTAACACCCATTGTGTGCTGGGTGCTCCTTACCTGCCTCACCCCAGCAAGGTGTGTGTAACATCTATATATGTTGGAAGTGCTGGAGGGCCCACTGGTGGAGAGGAGAGCTTGTATTACCATAACCTTTTTTCCAGGGAGGCTCTGCAGACTGAGATCCTACTGCAGGGGCTGCTGCCTGGCAGGAGCTGCTCTGTGGTGCTCACAGCCGATAACTTTGCACTTTGGGAAGGAACCACCACCAGTCTGTGCTGATGGTGGCTGCAGATCAAACCTCCCTCTAGAACTGGTACAGCTGGTCCTTGAGCGTGTCACTAACTCTGACCTCCTCTTCCAGTTGCAACCTGCCTACAGGTGGATCCCAGTGCAGAACCTGCAGCATCCTTAACTCCCGGCACTCCTGCACTTAGACCACAATGGCAGGTCGAGGTGGAGCTGCCCGACCGAATGGACCAGCTGCTGGGAACAAAATCTGCCAGTTTAAACTTGTTCTCTTGGGCGAGTCAGCGGTGGGGAAGTCCAGCCTGGTCCTGCGCTTCGTGAAGGGGCAGTTCCACGAGTACCAGGAGAGCACAATTGGAGGTGAGTGCCAGCTCTGGGTGCCTGTGGCCAGGAGGTGCTGACCTTGCTGGGGCAGTCTGGGGTGTCAGGAGCAAGACTGGCTATTTCGGTCTGGTCTGGGATTTTTGCTATAAATAGAGCCAAATAGTTAATGCTTTAACTCTTGGTTCACATTTTGTTTGTTGGTGTAATGATCAGCACAGCAGAGAATAATGCTATGGCAACCCCACACTTGCATCTGAGGCTTTGTTTCCAGTGCCTCAGCTCTAGCTTCTAATTGGAACTGAGGCCTTCAGCTTGCTTTATAGCCCTTAATTATCTTTTCAGACCATGACCTGGGATTTTGGGGCTGTTTCTAGCCTGATTCTGTTAACTACTTTCACAGTGCTTTCAGGTCTAGTAGTTTATTAGCTTGAAATCATTAGCATGGCATCACCCATCAACCAAAGGCTGGTTGGCATGTGGGTCTCTGAGCAACAATACTGGGGGGTGTCCTGAGAAAAGGCTTGAGTTGTCCCTCTGTGACCTGTTCAGGGAGTAAGCACAGCTGAAAGTGTGGTTTACTGGCAAGCAGGGCCTAAGGCCCCTCTGTGGAGGGCTGTGCTCTGCCTCAGTCTGTATCTGAGACCTGTGCCTTTGTGCTGGGTGTAACACATGGTGTTAGACTCACTGGGACAACAACCAGTTACTAAACTGGGGTGTGTGGTGTAAGTGGGCTGAGTTTGGTGCTGTTATTGGTGCTCTCAGGTCTGATCTTGGTGGTGCCACGACTGGACTGTGTGATCCCTGTCAGGGGCTGCTGGGAGGGTCTGCACTGTGGATGCTCCAGGGGGCATCTGCTGCCTGGGCCCTCTGGGCCACCTTCCTGTCACTGTGTGATGGTTCTGGGTTCCTGTGAGCAGGGAGTGTGACACAGCAGAGCTGCAGCTGCCACAGCGAGTGGCACTGGCCTCTCCAGGGCTCAGCTCGCTCCTGTGTGGTAGCAGAGCTGCTCCTAGCTCCTGTGCTGGCTCTGGGCCCTGTCCTGCTGGAGCTGAGGCAGATCCCCTTCTCTTGCAGCTGCCTTCCTAACACAGACAGTGTGTCTGGATGACACAACGGTGAAGTTTGAGATCTGGGACACGGCGGGGCAGGAGCGATACCACAGCCTGGCCCCCATGTACTACCGGGGGGCCCAGGCTGCCATCGTGGTCTACGACATCACCAACACAGTGAGTGTGGGCAGGGCTGGGGGGCTGCCAGGGGGCTCCCAGTGCCCTGGGAGTGTCTGGGTCAGAGCCCTGCAGGTACTTGGCGGGGAGTGCCAAGTGTTGAAAACTGCTCACAGCCTCTTCCTCAGCTCCAGCCAAGGCTGTGAGCTGATAAAGGATCCTGCTGCCAAGTGCTGCAGAAGCAGAACACTTCTCACAGGAAAGCCTTGTTCTAATCATATCTGCCCTGTGGATTCCTACATGGCTGCCCTTCCTGACTGCTGCCTCCTGTTTGCTTCCAGGACACATTTGTACGAGCCAAGAACTGGGTGAAAGAGTTGCAGAGGCAGGCTAGCCCCAATATTGTAATTGCACTAGCAGGAAACAAGGCAGACCTTGCTAACAAGAGAGCTGTGGACTTCCAGGTGAGTGGGAATCCAGAGTTGTTACCCAAGCAGGTCAGGAAAGCATCTTTTTGCTTAAGTGAGGGAGGTGGCAGCTATGTAAAATATGCTTTGAGGGAGAATGAAAGTGAGGTTTTGTGCTGAGGACTGCAGGATGCCACTGAGCAGGGTCTGTGCCCTGCCCTTCCCTTGCTTCTGTCATAGCACGTGTGGCCCTGGCTGGTGAAAGTCCTGGTGAATGTGGAGGAGGAGGAGGCCCACAGAACACAAGCTTCTGTCCTCAGCCTCCTTTGCTGCCTTACTCATGTGTGGATGTCTGCAGGGTGTGAAACGGCATCTTCTGGGTACGAGACACATGAGGAATCGTTCCTAGCTTGTTCTCTGCTCTTCACAGCTCTTACCTCATCTGAGGCAAGCGCTCAGGAGAGGTTCTTACCCAGCCCTTGCACAGGATTGCTTGTGGTGCCCTTGCAATGGGTGACACACTGCCAGCTGACCCAACTCCCAGGCTGTGTGTGCATGTGGCTCTGTCAGACTGTGCCCCAGCTCAGCTGTGGGACACTGGCTGTGCAGGGCTGCTGGTGGAGCATGGATTGTCCCTGGATTGTCCAGGCCAGGTGGGAGCAGGGACAGGGGAGGGAATTTCTGGCCCAAGGTGGGACATAGTGCTTCTCCAGCAGTTAGTGTGTTTACAAGTGAAGTGCATGAAGTCTGCTTGGGCCTCCTGCCAGGCTGCTTTTAGCACTCTGATGTGATTGTTTGTAGGATGCACAGACATATGCAGATGACAACAGCTTGCTGTTCATGGAGACGTCAGCGAAGACAGCGATGAATGTGAATGAAATCTTCATGGCAATAGGTATGGCCTGTGTGTAGGTCTGGGGCAGCTCTCAGTGCCAGCACTGCAGCCCAGTAGGGTCTTGTGTCAGCCAAGGCTGGTGGCCCTTAGTGGGGCAGGTGTCCAGTTTGCCACACTGGTGGGATTGGTCATTCCCTGAGTGTGTGGAGCCTTAGTCTTGCAAAGGTTCCCTGTCCCTGTGTCTGAGGTGGTGATGGAGATGGGGGCAGGTCTGATGCCAGCCAGAGCCGAGGATGGCTTGGTTTGGCACGCAGTGCAAACTGCCCGTTTGTCCTGTCCCAAGCTCTGCTGGCAGTGAGGGCTCAGGCTGGAGCAGGCTGAACCCAGCCTGGGGTGTGCAGTGGGAGGAGGTTGGCCTCTCTGGAGGACCCTGCTAACATCCTGTTTCTTTCTAGCCAAGAAACTGCCAAAAAATGAACCCCAGAACGCTCCTGGTGGCCCAGGCAGGAATCGGGTGGTGGACCTTCAGGAGAGCAGCCAGCCGAGCAGAAGCCAGTGCTGCAGCAACTGAGCAGCTGCTGCGGCCCGCGAGCCCTTGGAGGAGGTGACTGGAACCCACGCTAACGATCGCACTTACCGTAGGGCGGCTGCTGCCGGCGCCGCTGTGATTCTCCATCCCTTTCTGATCATAGGCTGGAGGGAGTTCTTCCACCTGCACCTTTCTGTACAAATACTAATTCAATTCTAAGTCTTAAGTCACTTTTTTAATATATGAACTTCTGCTCTTCCCTCTTCCTGGTGGTGGTGGATGCAGGACCTGGTGTCTGCCCAGCCAGCGTGGCCGTCCCGCAGGTGAGGCCAGCAGCACCCAGGTCCCACAGCACTGTAGTTCACTATGGGAAACAAAGGGATATTGGGACACGTGTTTAAAGTTCCCTGTCTGTAAGAGCTGAGGCTGATCCCGTACGATGTGCCCAGAACAACCACTAAGCTGTAGCATTAGAGACAAACTCCGGCTCTTGGGCCACTTATTGACCAAATCAATGATGAGTATTTGGGGTGGGGCAGAGGGAAGCAAAACTGGTTTCTTCTGTATTTTGTATTGTATGTTTCTCCATGTAACCAATCAGTATCTTGTCAATATAGTACATCCAACGAGCTGCCTGTTGTCTTTCTTTGTGTTGGACTCCAGCATGCCAACTCTTCTTTTCTCTCGGTTCTGTCGTAATGCACTAATCCTGTTGCAACTTTTGCAAAAAATCTTGTATAGAAATTTGTCCTTTTCTTGATGGTTGTGATGCCACTAATATTGTTAACCCTGCTCTGGTGGGAATACACAAGGTTTACTGATGTACAGAGGTGGGGTGGGGGAAACCTTGGGTAACCTGTTGGTGGGAATGACATGTATTGCAAAAGCCTGTAATTCCACAAAAAATGAAGGGAGGTATTAAATGGCTTCTGTTGCCAGACTCTAACTGATGTTGGCTGCTGCCTAGTGCCTAATGCAGTGTCTTATGCATCCTGGTATTTAAGAGGAACTGTTGACTTAGTCTTCATCACAAACTTCAGTTTTGTGTGATTAAAACAAAATTTTTATAAACCTATCATAACAACAATGTTCATGTTTCTTAATGCAGCAGGGACTGGACGCGAGCACAACATTTCTTGGTGGAGGCTGAGCTGTGCTGGGCTGCTCCTACACAGCTGCTCTCCTCACAGTGATGCTGCTGGTGTTCACTTGGTTCCAGTGTGCTCGAGGAAGCTTGAGGGAAATTGTGGGAATTATTCCTTGCTTGATACTTCTGGGGAAACTCTACAATGCAAGATGGGAAGAGGTGGGGGAACAGTGTGTGGAGGAGCTGTGCTCTGCAGTGGGATAGGCTCCAGAATTCATGAACACAATGCCTCTGTCCCTGGAGCATGATGGCCTTGGAAGATGTTGCTGTCCTGTCACTGCTGCGTGGACTATGAGATGCCAACACCCTGGGACCTGGAGTCAGTATGGAAGAAGGAGCAGCCCCTTGCAGCTCCATCCTTACCACACGTGCTGCCAGCAGCACCATTCGTGCTCAGGAGGGGCTGAGGATGGAGATGTGCTGCCTTTGGAACCCATTTCCCCCCTCAGCTGAGGGGCTGTGAGAGGCTCAGTCACAGAGCCTGTGAATAGAGTTGTATGAAAGCCTTGGCTGGTGTGCCCTTCATCTGCTATCCAAGGTCTCAGTGCCTTTTCCTCATGCTGGATTTCCTTAAAATCCTGGAAGCAGGAACGGTCTGGAGTGATTTGGTGATGGAATGCCTGGGATCCTGCTCGAGCCTGGGCTGCCTGTGGGGTGTGGGCTTTGGTGGCTCCCAGTACATCTCATTTGTGTGGTGCTGTTTGTGCCTGGACTGCTTAGCTGCTGCAGGTGCTCAGGATCTCTGTGGGAGCACCCAGTGCTTACTGTGTGGGGTGGACTGATGCTGGTGGTTTCCCCAGGCAGCCAGAGATGGACCCGTTTGGGGAAGAGCTTCCCTGCTCCCACTCAGAACAATTCAGTGGACGCTGTGTGCAGTGCTGTTGCCATCTGCTGGCTCCTCTCCCTGGCTGCCTCGTTTCTTCCTAGATTTGGGGTCTCTGTGAAGGCATCTGTGATGCCCCAAGGAGGGTCTTGCCGCTTGCCAGAGCAGGTGCTCAGGGGCTCAGTATCGAGGCTGGGGCCCTGCTGGTGTTCCTGGTGTGTCTGATCTCAGGGTGGCTTTAGCACAAACAGGCGTTCCTGCCTGCATACCTGCTGCCTGCCCACACACCTGCTGCCTGCCCGGGCCTGAGCGCGGGTGTTTGTGGTGGTTACGCACCGCGCCCGGGGTTGGGCTTTTCCCTCCCTGCTGCTGGGAGCTCACGGGGGACTCCAGCAGCCCCTTGCCAAGCTGGGAAGGGGAAAGTGTGAGTACAACAGCCTCGCACCACACCCAGCCAGGCAGCCTGATGTGGTTCCTTCCCTATTGTGTGGGGAATGGGTATTGGAGGCTGTGGAGCTGGAGATGAGGCTGGCAGCAATGTGAGGAAGGGGTGAGGGCACCCTTGCTGCTCCTGTACAGGTGAGTGGGACTGCCCTTCCTGACTGCCTCCCTCCCTTAACAGCACAGTGCTCCCAGATTCCCTCCCCTCCCTCACAGAACCCTCTGGGTCTGCTGTCTGACCCCTTTTTGTGCTGCCCTGAGAAGCAAGAGAGGTTCTTCCCTCTCTGTTGCATCCCATTCCTCTGGCACCAAGAGCAGGGCGCAGCCTCCCCATCAATCAACACCCAGAGAACACAAGAAGATTCAATGCAAAAGTATTTTTATTGGATACAAAAACATTCCAGTCTAGTGAAAAAAAAAAACGACATCATTGCCGATGAAGCTTGTCTGGGCTTAAACCCGAGACCTGCTCCTGTCTGCTCCGGTCCTGCCGTGGCCATCGGGTCCCGTCCTCTTACACCTGGGCTTTGTTGGCTCCCTCCTCAGAAGCTGGTCCGGTCTGTGGGGCAGCAGGGTTGACCTGGATGGGCACGCTCCTCTCGGGAGCGGCCGGCAGTGCCAGCTTGGGGGCCTCGATGCGGAGCTGCCCATCCTTGGACAGGGAGCAGGTCAGCGCCTCGGCGTCCACCTCCTCGGGCACGTCCCACTCCCGCTTCAGCACCTCGTACTTGTAGGAGAAGGAGCCCTTCTCATCGACATTCTGCGTCTCCTTCTGCCCCACCAGCACCACCTTCCTGCCCACCACCTTCACCGACAGCTCCTCGGGAGAGAAGTTCTTCACGTCCTGGCAGACAGAGAAGCCGTCCCCGGAGCCCTGGGTCAGGGTCATGCTGGTGCTCGGGGTGTGCTCGGCGGCGATGGCTCCGTGGTTGCTCAGGAGCTGCTCGAAGCTGCTCATGAACTCGCGAGCTTTCTCCATCTCCTGCTGCAGCTCGGTGAAGATGGTCTCTGCGTGTGGCCAGAGGGTCCTCACTGTGCCCAGCCGGCTGGCCAGGGAGCTGGAGGCGAATGGTGCGAGGTGCATCCGGCAAAGCATCGCTGCTGCTGCTATTGCTGCTATTGCTGCTGCTGCTGCTGCTGCTGCTGCTGCTGCTGCTGCTGCTGCTGTCCCCTTTCCAGNTGTCCCCTTTCCAGTGGGCTGGAAGCGTTCTGCCCCGCTGCTGCCGCCGGAGGTTTTTATAGCCGTTCCCTGGGGGCGTGGCCTTGTCCCGCGCATTACGTCAGCCTCGGGAGAAGAGCTCAGCTCTTTCCAGCCCGTTCCAGCTCATTCTTGTTACTCACCCGTGAGGAGAGGCCCCGCTGACGTCGTGCCCGGCATACCTTCGCCCTGACTCTTACAGCTCTGCTCTCCTGGCTTATAATTAGCAGCATCACCTCAGCCTCCGAGCGGGATGCCTGAGCCACCCTTGCCAAAAATCTGTGCCCTTTGCATTTCCCAGGCATGGAGTGAGTCTGGGCTCGTCTCCTCCCTGCCTCCCCTCACCCTCTGCTGTGTTCTATTCCCCCCCATCTGTGCCCAGGGAGGTCCCCTCAGGTGAGACCAGAAGTCAGTCCGTGAGCCCGTGCCCAGGTGGGGTGCTGAGGGGTCAGGACAGGATGGGGGTGGCCCACAGGGAGAAGGGTCCCAGAAAGTGCAGGAAGTGCCTGGCAGCAGACGGGACATGTACTTTAGGGGTGGGACTAGTTCCTGTATTGGCAGAAGTGATGAGCTCCTGGCACAATGGAGTGATGGCTCCTGGCCTGGCTCCACGGAGCCCCCGGCGGGGGGGCCAGGGAAGGGCTCTGTAGCCCCTGGCCATGGCCCCATGGGCCCTGCTGCATCACGATGGCTCTGCAGAAACCTGAGCTCCCGGCAGTGACTGCGGCTCCCTATTTGTGGCATGTGACCTGACCCCAGAAACAGGCGCTGCTATTTTGGCTGGTGGATAATCAGCCTCTCAAAAATAGGCGATGGCTCCAGGAGGCTGCGTGGGGAGAGAGCATTCTGGAAGGGACACACCCCTGGGCAGGGGAGAATAAAATCCGCTGTTCCCCTGCCCCAGCCCAGCACGGCTCCAGCCATAGCACCGAGCAGAGCTGCAGCACAGCCAGGAGCACTCCTTGGAGCAGAGATGCTTTGCCGCCTGCACTTTATGCCGCCCATGTCCAGCTCGCTGTTCCCGTGGCTGGGACCCGTCCGCACCCTCTGGCCACATCCAGGCACCCTCTTCGCCGAGCTGGAGCGGGAGATGCGGCTGGAGATGGAGCGGGCTCGGGAGTTCATGAGCAGCGTGGAGCAGTACCTGAGCAGCGGGAGCAGCCCCGGGCGGCTCGGCATCGCCTCGGAGCGCGCCTCCAGCACCAGCGCAGCCCTGACCCAGGGCTCCGGGGACGGCTTCTCTGTCTGCCAGGACGTGAAGGACTTTGCGCCCGAGCAGCTGTCGGTGAAGGTGGTGGGCAGGAAGGTGGTGCTGGTGGGGCAGAAGGAGACGCAGAGCACAGACGAGAAGGGCTCCTTCTCCTACAAGTACGAGGTGCTGAAGCGGGAGTGGGACGTGCCCGAGGAGGTGGACGCCGAGGCGCTGACCTGCTCCCTGTCCAAGGATGGGCAGCTCCGCATCGAGGCCCCCAAGCTGGCACTGCCGGCTGTCCCAGAGAGGAACGTGCCCATCCAGATGGGGCCGGCGGTGGCACAGCAAGCTGGCAGCACTGAGGAGGGAGCCGAGCGGGCCAAGGCGTGAAGAGGAGCAACGGGGACCAGGCTGAGCCTGGCTACGGGGGCAGCTGCTGGCCGCAGAGCGGGACCGCGATGGCCCGGGGGGCGGTGTCTGCCCAAAACTTGCGGCTTTTTTGATATGTAATAAATATTCCTAACTTTTATTTGTGTGCTTTTGGTGTTTCTGGTCTTGCCCAGCCCTGTGCTTTGCAACGCTCCTGCCTGTGCCCACAGGCAGCGATGGCAGGGTGGGGAACGGGGCTGTGCTGGCACCGGGCATGTCCCGGCACCGGGCATGTCCCTGGCACCTCTCCCCAGCTCTGCCCTGGCAGAGGAGGTTGGGCGAGGGGCTCCAGGCCATGTGAAGCACTCAGAATCCTCGGCAGGTCCTGAGCATCCCCCTGGGCAGCCTTCGGGCAATCGACTCCCATCTTTGGGATGGTGCTGGAACGCTCTCGTGCGGTGCCCGCGTCCCCCGTGCCGTGCCCCCCCGCCAGCGCTGGCACCTTCCAGGCGCTGCCCGCAGCTCCGCGCACCAGCCCGGCGCTAAGGCGCTTCCCCCGCGGTGAGTGGGCGCGGTCTCTCGTAAATGGCCATGCGGGCGGAGCCGGCTCCTCGGTACCGGTCAGGAGGCGCGGCCACGCTCCGTGCCGGCCGCTCGGCCGCACCCCGTGCCGGCTGCCAGAAGGCGGAGGGCGGGTCACACACCGCATTTGGAGAGGAGGGCGTGGCCATGCTCCATATTTGCGGGAGTCAGCGGAGCGCGGAGCGGTACCGGTACCGGAGGGGTGGGAGGGCTCCTCCCGGCACCGACGGCTCGGCAGCGCCCCGTGCGGGGCTGTCGCGGCGGGCCGTCATGACCGGACCTCGATCCTCTCTGGGCGGTACGCGCCACGCGCGGTGCCGAGTGGGAGCTCTGCTCCCGTTCGGAGCAGCGGGTGACGTGAACCGGCCCCGGGAGCGCCGTCCCGGGAGCAGCGGCCCCGCCTCCGCCGCCGCAGCGAACTACACCTCCCGGCGTGCCCGGCGCGCA
>WBNO01015999.1:15823-27361 GCA_013400575.1 Peucedramus taeniatus
TGCAGGGGATGCAGGAGTGGAGTTCAATGCTGTGCATGGGTGAGGGATGAAGGACGAGGATGCTGACCCGCGTGGGGGATGCAGGAGGGCGTTGCGAGGACGTTTATGGGTGTAGGAGGGGAATTTAGGGGATGCAGGAGGATGAGTGCAGGGAATACATGGACAAAGGATGCGGGGTTGGGATGTAGGTGGGGTGCAGGACGGGGGTGCTGGGCTGTGTGCAGGCAGGGGCTGCAGGAAGAAAGTGCTGAGTTACCCTAGGGAGCTGCAGGGATGTCACTGGGCAGGGCTGCAGAGTCCTGGGGCTGCACGGGGGAGTGTTGCGATGGTGGGGGCTGAGAAAAGCTGGGCTGAGTGAAAAGGGGTAGGTGGGAGCCAGGGCCATAGAAGGGGGCAGCCTCAGTGTGTGGCAGCACGTGGGCCGCTGCAGCAACCACTCCTGTCCCTCTTCCCAGGCCAACGATGCCTGCAAGTGCAATGGCTGGAAGAACCCCAACCCTCCCACAGCCCCTCGAATGGACCTGCAGCAGCCGGTGACCAACCTGAGCGAACCGTGCCGGAGCTGTGGCCATGCCCTGGGTAACTGCTGTGGCACCCCCTGGGCAGGGCGAGGGCTGCTGATCCCTGGCTCTCACTGTGGTGCTGATCCCTGGCTCTCACTGTGGTGCTGATCCCTGGCTCTCACTGTGGTGCTGATCCCTGGCTCTCACTGTGGTGCTGATCCCTCAGTCTCACTGTGGTGCTGATCCCTGGCTCTCACTGTGGTGCTGATCCCTGGCTCTCACTGTGGTGCTGATCCCTCAGTCTCACTGTGATGCTGATCCCTGGCTCTCACTGTGGTGCTGATCCCTGAGTCTCACTGTGGTGCTGATCCCTGGCTCTCACTGTGGTGCTGATCCCTGGCTCTCACTGTGGTGCTGATCCCTCAGTCTCACTGTGGCTTTCTCTCTGGCACAGCGGACCACGTGTCTCACCTGGAGAACGTCTCAGAGGAAGAGATCAACCGTCTGCTGGGCATGGTGGTGGATGTGGAGAACCTCTTCATGTCAGTGCACAAGGAGGAGGACACGGACACCAAGCAGGTGTATTTCTACCTGTTCAAGGTGCGTCTGGGGCTGTGCATGTCTCACTGCCCCACTCGTGGGGGGGCTTGTGCAGAGTCTCTGGTCACTGTGGGGGAACGGGGGCTCCTGTCCCACTGTTTGTGCTCTGTTGGAGCTGGTGCTGAAGCTGGGGCTGTGACCATCCCACAGCCCAGAGACCTGGAACACTGACCTTCTTCTGGAGTCACTGCTCTCCTGGCCTTGAATTCCCTAGGGGGCAGTTCTAGGGGATGAATGGGTGTGCTCCAAGGGCAACTCTGGTTCCTTCCTGGCTGTAGAAATGGAAGCAGCCCCATGGCAGTATTCAGCCAGCTCCCCCATTCCTGGAGCATCTGGATCCTGGAACTCTTTGACTGTGTCTGTTGGTGTCTTTTTAGCTGCTGCGGAAGTGCATCCTGCAGATGAGCCAGCCTGTGGTCGAGGGGTCTCTGGGGAGCCCTCCCTTTGAGAAACCAAACATTGAGCAGGTGAGGCTGCTGTCAGACTGGTGCACTGCCCTGATGACTTGTCCTGTGTTCTGCTGCTCTTGCACGGTCCCCTCACTCTCTGGGAGGCAGCATGGGAGAGCCCAGAGCAGGCCCTGGCACTGTCCCACTGTCCTGTCCTCTCCCCAGGGAGTCCTGAATTTTGTGCAGTACAAGTTCAGCCACTTGCCACCCAAGGAGCGCCAGACCATGTATGAGCTCTCCAAGATGTTCCTGCTGTGCCTCAACTACTGGAAGCTGGAGACGCCGTCCCAGTTCCGTCAGCGCTCCCAGAATGACGATGTGGCCACCTACAAGGTCAACTACACCAGGTGAGGGCAGGGGGCCACTGAGCCAGCCACCCTGGGGTCTCCCAGACTGTCAGTCCACTAGGAGAGCAGGCACCCAGTGGGGCCAGTGCTTCTAAATGTCAGCTGTGCCTTCATCCAGCCTGCTCCCAGCAGCACTGTCCCAGGAGGGATATGGTTGCTCTGGGGTCTCTGGTTCCAGCCCTGTCTCCAGAGCCCCTCCCTGTCCCACAGGTGGCTGTGCTACTGCCACGTGCCACAGAGCTGTGACAGCCTGCCCCGCTATGAGACCACCCACGTGTTCGGGCGCAGCCTCCTCAAGTCCATCTTCACGGTGACCCGCCGGCAGCTGCTGGAGAAGTTCCGGGTGGAGAAGGACAAGCTGGTGCCCGAGAAGCGGACACTGATCCTCACTCACTTCCCCAAGTAGGTGCCCAATGTGGAGATGGCTGCTGGAGCACTGAGGGGACTCCTCTTTTTGGATGGTTGCAGGCTGATATACCATTCCCTTCTAGGTTCCTCTCCATGCTGGAGGAGGAGATCTACGGTGAGAACTCTCCAATCTGGGAGGCTGATTTCACAGTGCCAGCTGCAGAGGGTGCCCAGCTGGTGTCTCGCCCAGGTATTTCAGGAAGCAGCTCCCCCTGTTTGGGGGCTGTGGGATAAAGGGTCAAGGTGTGGCTGAGCAGTGGCAGTGGCTGGGCTGCCATGGCGTGACGAGGCATTTTCAGTCACGGGCACCATGGGTCTGTTGCAGCTGCAGTCAGCACTGTTACCGTGCCCACCACTCCTCTCTTCAGCAAGAAGCTGAGCACCAGCAGCTCAGCCACCAGCCTGGACACCAGCACCCCAGAGCCCCTTCCAGGTAAGATCACATGAGCCCATGCCAGAAGGCTGGAACTGTCTGTGGTCATTCCCAGCACTGGATGTGCCACTCTGCTCCCATGCCAGGAGAGAAGCGGAAGCTACCTGAGAGCCTGACACTGGAGGATGCCAAGCGGATCCGTGTCATGGGAGACATCCCCATGGAGCTGGTGAACGAGGTCATGCTGACCATCACAGACCCTGCTGCCATGCTGGGCCCCGAGGTATGGACTGCGGCTGCTGGGGTGCCTCTGATCCTCTCCAGGGCCCACAGAGCTGCTTCCCCAGAGTGCCAGGGTGGAGTGGGGCTCCCCCAGCAGAGGGTGTGCAGGGTTAGTGACACCCTCGTGCCCCCAGACCAGCCTGCTGTCGGCCAACGCGGCGCGGGATGAGACGGCGCGGCTGGAGGAGCGCCGCGGCATCATCGAGTTCCACGTCATTGGCAACTCGCTCTCCCAGAAATCCAACAAGAAGATCCTGATGTGGCTGGTGGGGCTGCAGAATGTCTTCTCGCACCAGCTGCCCCGCATGCCCAAGGAGTACATCACTCGCCTCGTCTTTGACCCGTGCGTGGCTGGGGCGTGCGGGGGGGCCGGTGTGGGGGGCTCCCCTCACCCTCGGCCGTGCTGCCCGCAGGAAGCACAAGACCCTGGCACTGATCAAGGACGGACGAGTGATCGGGGGCATCTGCTTCCGCATGTTCCCTACCCAAGGCTTCACGGAGATTGTCTTCTGTGCTGTCACCTCCAATGAGCAAGTGAAGGTGAGAGAAGGGAGATGGGCACACACCCGTGCCCCCCAAAGCCTGGCGTGGGCAGGATGATCTCTCTGCAGCCGGTGTAGTTGACCTATACCAGCTGCAGTTGCCGCAGCCCCTTGGGCAGCCAAACATTCTCAGCACTGGCCAGCCCCAAGCAGTTGCTCCAGGACATCTTCCAGCTGCCATTTCCATGGGTGGGAGGGGGTTGTTTATCCCAACTGGGGCTGCCTAGGAGGGGTCCCTGTCTCATGGTACTTCCCCAAGGGCTATGGGACGCACCTAATGAACCACCTGAAGGAGTACCACATCAAGCACAACATCCTCTACTTCCTCACCTATGCAGACGAGTACGCCATTGGCTACTTCAAAAAGCAGGTGGGTTCTTTTCCCTGGGAGCTGCTCCCAGCTCTGCTGCATCTGCCCCCTCCCACCTGCCTCCTCCCACCTGCCCCTCTCTCCTAGGGCTTTTCCAAGGACATCAAGGTCCCCAAGAGCCGCTACCTGGGATACATCAAAGACTATGAGGGTGCAACCCTGATGGAGTGTGAGCTGAACCCCCGCATCCCCTACACTGAACTTTCACACATCATCAAGAAGCAGAAGGAGGTATGGCCCAGGGATGGGCTCAAGGGTAGGGGTGGGCACGAGGGTAGGTCAGCCACCCACCAAAGGCAGAGGGGAGGTGTGGGGCTGTGCTGGCCCTGAGAGCAGACATGCAGGGCAGTGAGGGAGCACTGGTGGCATTGACACTAGCTGGGGTTCTCTCTGGCCCTGCACAGTGGATTTGTGGGGTCCCACGTCATTGTGGTTCCCTGGAGCCATCAGTGTGGCTCCCTGGAGCATCCTGCAACCTCCACTCATCTGCTGCCTTCCAACCCCCATTCCCTGCAGATCATCAAGAAGTTGATCGAGAGGAAACAGGCGCAGATCCGCAAAGTCTACCCGGGCCTGACCTGCTTCAAGGAGGGCGTGCGGCAGATCCCCATCGAGAGCGTCCCTGGCATCCGTGAGTCCTGGCAGGGGGTCTGGCAGGAGGGCTCTGTCCTCCCTCCCCATGGCTGCAGAGCTGACATGGTGACACTGACACTTGTCTTCCAGGAGAAACAGGATGGAAACCACTGGGGAAGGAGAAAGGGTGAGTGCTGCGTGGGGGCTCAGCTTGGGCTGTGCCTCAGTCTTGGTGTTTTCCTGGCCCTGGAGTGGAGAGAGGCTGATGGGCACTGGTTTTGTCCTGCAGGAAGGAGCTGAAGGACCCGGACCAGCTCTACAACATGCTGAAGAACCTCCTGGCCCAGATCAAGGTGTGGGCAGGGAAGGACTTTCACTCTGGGGGTCCTGTCTGCCTTACAGCCCTCAGAGCTGCCTCCCTTGGGATGGGCTGTACAGGGCTTTGCCCTTGGGGACTGCTGAGCTGACCCAGGTGTGAGGGGAGCAGGACCCCTGGGTGCTGGAGCGAACAAGGGTTGTGTGTTCATTGCTCCAACTGTCCCCCACTTCTCCCCAGACCCACCCCAGTGCATGGCCCTTCATGGAGCCGGTGAAGAAGTCGGAGGCACCAGACTACTATGAAATCATCCGCTTCCCCATTGGTAGGTTGGTGTGTCCAGCACCCCAGGAGACAGGATTGCAAAAGAGGGGCTGAGGAGCCCACATTAATTGTGGTCCCTGTGCTGGGGACTCATGTTTGGGGCGGTGGGAGTCTCGGAGTAGTCCAGAGTGAGAGAGGGATGAGTTGAGACCCGTGGCTGATGTCCAGCTCGGCGGCTGGGGGGTGCAGAGGCCTGGGGAGGGGTCCTGACCCGTCCCACCTGCAGACCTGAAGACCATGACGGAGCGGCTGAAGAACCGCTACTACGTCACCAAGAAGCTGTTCATCGCCGACCTGCAGCGCATCATCACCAACTGCCGCGAGTACAACCCGCCCGACAGCGACTACTGCAAGTGTGCCAACACCCTCGAGAAGTTCTTCTACTTCAAGCTCAAGGAGGGGGGGCTCATCGATAAGTAATAGGGCCCTGGACCTGCTGTGGCCACCGGCCCTCCCGTGGGAGGGACAGGGCTCCTGTGGAATCCAGCCCCACTCTCTCTGTTGGTAGGAGCTGCTGGAGGGATTGGTGCTGCTGAGCAGCCTGGGGAGCTGGGCCTTCCTTCTTGGAGAGCCACGGGGGCTGGGGGCTGGTGCTTTTATCCCTGAGGTGCTCTGGCTGCCTCTCCTAGGGAATGGGGGTGAGGCTGGAGCTGCCTCATCAGGATCTGCCCAAGGCAGGGATAGCACTGAGCTCCTGCCTCTGCCTGGGGAGGGGGAGCCCCCTGACCCCTGTGCGTCCCCCCTACCTGGGATTGTGCCTTCTGCCCTGACTCCCTGTGACAGGGCAGGGGCACACAAGTGCTTTGGTTTCTGCTCCGTCCACATGCAGGCAGCCCCTGCCCCTCACACTGAATGTACGGCGGGGTCAGCCCTGCGCTGCCCGCAGCGGTGCTGCTCCTGGGCCAGGGTCCTGCTGGGCAGGGGGCTCTGCCCTGCACACACAGCTCCTGCTGCCTCTGTCAGCTCTTCCCTCCCCCCCGGGGCAGGTCTGCCTTCCCTGCCTGTACATCCTCCCTGCCTGCCCCTGCTGCCAGCTGGGGAGTGGGAGGCTGCCAGCCCTAGTCCTGCCCCTCTGAGTGCCAGGGAGGGTGGCTGCCCGGTGCTGTGCTGGCCTCTGCTCCTTGCTCTGCTCTGGCTGGCAGCCACCTCTGCTTCTCCCCCACCTTGCTCTCCACTCCTTGTGCCCCCCACCCCTTTCCCTGCCCCCCCACTCCCCCATTCCACTTGACTGGTGTTTTCGTTGGTTTGTTTGTTTGTTTTTTTAATAAATGTCCTTGTGCAGCCTCATATCCATCCTTGGGGCTCACCCCAGCGTGGAAGGTGGGGGCACAACCTGGGATGTTCTGGAGGGTGTTGGGGAGGGGAACAGGATCAGCTCGGGATGGGGAGAGTGTGAAGATCCCCGTGGATGGGCGGGGGTGCACTGGGCAGAACTGGGGCGCAGGGCTTGGTTGGGGTTTGGGTGTTGACAGGCTGGGGCGTAGGGGCGGTCTGGGTGCGGGGAGGTTCCGTGGGAACTCCACCCGCTTTTGGTTTCGGTTCCAGTTCGCAGCTGGGGTTCCCGGGGGATCTGCGGGCCGGGCGGGTGGCTCGGCTCGGCTCGGCTCGGCTCAGTTGGCCCCAGCGCAGCCCCCCCCTCTGGGCCTTCCCCCTGCCCCGCCCGCCGCTCCCGGCCGGACGCGCCGCCTCCAGTTTCGTTTCCCGGCTGCGGCGGCTGCGAGAAGCGGAGGGAATGGAGCTCCGGGGGTACCAGCGGGAGGCGGCGGCCCCGGCCCTGCGCGGCCGCAACAGCATCGTTTGCCTGCCCACGGGCGCCGGGAAGACCCGCGTGGCCGTCCACGTCTGCCGGCGGCACCTGGAGAGCCGGCGGGGCGGCAAGGTGGCCGTGCTTGTCAACAAGGTGCTGCCCTGCCCCGGGACCGCGGGAGCCGCGGGTGGTGGTCCTGGCCGGTGCTGAATGCGGTCCTGTGGGCGCAGGTGCATCTGGTGGACCAGCACACCGAGAAGGAGTTCCACGCACTGCAGGACACCTTCAAAGTGACGTCCATCAGTGGGGACACCAGCCACAAAACCTTCTTTGCTGACCTGGTGAAGAAGAGCGACGTTGTCATCTGCACAGCCCAGATTCTGCAGAACGCCCTGGTCAGCACAGAGGAGGACATCCACGTGGAGCTGACAGGTGGGCACCAGACTACCTATACTGCTGGCCCCATGGCCATGGCTGAGCCCCTAGCTGAGCAGCCATCTCACCCTGCTCCCCTCCGTGGCCTGGAGCAGATTTCTCACTGCTGGTCATAGACGAGTGCCACCACACACACAAGGACGCCGTCTACAACAAGATCATGCTGAGATACCTTCAGCGCAAGCTCAATGGGGAGCAGGACCTGCCACAGGTCCTGGGGCTGACGGCATCCCCTGGCACTGGGGGGGAAACATCCTTTGAGGGGGCTGTAGAGCACATCCTGCAGGTGCGTCCTGTGTCCCCTGTCCTGTTTCAGCACAGCTTCCCCTGGGGTTCAGCAGGGTGTCCCTTGGGATGGGGGTTGATGCCCAGGTGTGTGGGTGCTGGGCAGCCTGGAGGAGTCATCCCCAAACTCACCAGGTGAACACCATGGGCTGCATTGTCCTGGGCAGCTGGGCTCAGGGTGGAAGCAGGGTCTTTCCCTCTCAGATCTGTGCCAACCTGGACACTGAGAAGATCACATCGGTGCAGGACGAGTCACAGCACCTGCAGAGCCACGTTCCCCAACCCGAGAAGAAGTATGACCTGTGCCAGGAGAGAAAACAGGTAAGGGACAGCTGCTCAGAGCCATGGGGCTGCTCACTGGGTGGAAGATGAGACCCCCAAGCCCTGCTGGGTGAGGGGCTTTCATCTGCTTCGCTCAGTGTGAAAAATCAGTTGACCGAGAGCTTTGGTGCTGGGGGATCCTGCAACTGGCTGGGTCCCACCACTCAAGCAGCCACAATTCCCGGGTCCTGAACCCCTCCCTGCTCTTAGGACCCCTTTGGTGAGCAGCTGAAGAAGATGATGGTGCAGATCCAGCAGTTCATGGAGAAGCCAGATTTCCCGCAGGACTTCGGCACGCAGATTTACGAGCAGCGCATTGTGAAGCTGGAGAAGGAAGGTGAGAGTGCAGCAGTGCGGGTGGGGCAGGGCTGTGCCGTGGGGACAGGCTGTGACTGCCGTGTCCCCTGCCCTGCCAGCTGCAGAGATGTTTTGCCGCAAGACGCGGGTGTGCGCCCTGCACCTGCGCAAGTACAACGACGCTTTGCTGATCAACGACACCGTGAGGATGGTCGACGCCTTCCAGTGCCTCCAGCAGTTCTACAGCACTGAGAGGGATAAGAAGGACCCCACTGAACAGTTCCTCACCACCACATTTGAGGGTAACAGGGGTCTGGAGGGGGGTGATGCTGGCTGCATTTGAGGTGCACGGAGCGTCCCTGACACCCCGCTCACCTGTGCAGAGAACAGGGCGATCCTGCAGGCACTTGCTGGGGATCACCGCTATGAGAACCCCAGGCTGGCCAAGCTGGAGGAGATCCTGCGTGAGCACTTTCAGCCCCTGGGCACTTCTCGTGGCATCGTTTTCACCAAGACAAGGCAGAGTGCCCACAGCCTGCTCAGCTGGCTGCAGACCACGGACACGCTCCACGGGCAACACATCAGGGCTGCCGTCCTCACCGGCGCCGGCTACAGCAACCAGACCAAGCACATGACACAGGTGAGTGGAGGGTGGGCAGGAACTGCACCGACCCCACTTTGCACATTTTTGGGGTGCTGTGGGTGCTCCCAGGTCTCAGAGCCCTACACAGCTGTTGAAGTATCACCCTCCTGTCTACCCAGAATGAGCAGCAGGATGTGATCAAGCAGTTCCGTCAGGGAACCCTCAACCTGCTCTTCTCCACCAGTGTGGCCGAGGAGGGCCTGGACATCCCCGAATGCAACATTGTGGTCCGCTATGGGCTGATGACCAATGAGATCGCCATGATACAGGTGCTGCCCAGGCTCCCTCTGGCCCTGCCAGGATCCCCCAAAGCCGTGGGAGTGGGACATGGGGGCTCTTGCATTCCCCGCAGGCAGCTCCTTGGGGATGAGCCCAGCCCCTGGCTGAACATCTCCTTGGCGAGGCACAGGGGAGGGTGGAGGTGGCTCTGTCCTCACAGGGTAGCACAGAAGGGTTGGCTGTGTCCCTCTTCTACTGACTGCAACATTTGGACCTTGCCCTGCAGGCCCGGGGCCGTGCCCGTGCTGAGAACAGTGTCTACTCTGTCCTTGCCAAAGCCAACACCAGAGAGGTGACCCGAGAGCTGCTCAATGAGGACCTGGTGGAGCTCATGAAGAAGGCGATTCAGGCCGTGCAAGCCATGCCTGAGCAGGAGTACTTCCGAAAGGTGGGTACTGACTGCTGCCATGGGCACTGGCAGGGCCAGGCAGCTCTTGTCCCCCTCTGCACCCTGCCTTTGGCTGCCTGCTCTGTCTCAGGAAAACACCAGATCCTGGGATGGCGTCGTGTGAGGGGCATGGGCCAGCGTGTGCCCGTCCTGCCCTGCCTGTCCTGCTCTGTGCTTGTGCTCCTGGGACGATGCATCCCTCGGTAGCCATGCATCTTGCCATGTCTGCCATCTGTCTTTGCCCGTAGTCCTGTGCTGACCCCCGTCCCCCCCGTCCCCCCCAGATCCGGGAGCTGCAGCAGGTGGCCGTGGCCAGCTGGCTGATGAAGGAGGCCAGGATCAGCGAGCGGCGGCGGCTGCACGACCCGGCCGCCGTTCGCCTGTACTGTGTCAACTGCAGCACGGCCGTGTGCCACGGCAGCGACATCCGCACGGTGGAGGGCATGCACCACGTCAACGTCAACCCCAAATTTGGGTAGGAGGCTCATGGGCAGGCAGATGGGTAAGGGGAGCACCAGCCCGCTGCCAGCTCTTTCTCAGGGACCTTGTTACAGGGAGACTGCAGGAACTTTGTTTGACTATGGGAGTACCTGTGCTGCCCTGTTTGTGTCCCTTGGACCATCATCCTTACTGTCTGGTTGCCCCTTTCCTTCCAGGTTGTATTACAAAGTTTCCTCTGGGAAAATACAGTTCCAGAGGACCTTCAAGGACTGGGAGCCCGGCTGCCGCATTTCCTGCAAAGACTGCAGCCAGGTGAGCACCACAATTCCCCTGTGTGTGCAGCCCAGTCAGAGCTGGAGGGACAGGAAGGGCTGTTCTTGTGCCCCAGCTCACAGCTGCACGTGCCTGTGTCATGTGTGTGCTGTGGGACATGGACACAGGCTGTCTCCAAAGGAGGGACAGGCCTTAGGAGCAAGGAACTGCCCTGTCCCTGTGGCCCTGCAGCCTGGGGACGCTGTGTGTGCCTTGGGTAACTGTCCCCTCCCTGTCCACACAGGAGTGGGGGATGGAGATGCTGTACCGGCAGGTGAAGCTGCCTGTCCTCTGCATCAAAAGCTTTGTGGTGGAGACACCAGCAGAGAAGAGGAGGTACAAGAAGTGGGGCGCTGTGACATTCCCCATCAAGGCATTTGACTACGTGGAGTACTGCTCTGGCACCTACAGCCTGTCCTTCTAGCACAGGCTCTGTTCAGAAGAGGACTATGCACAGGGTACTTTCAAGGTGCTACATGAAAAGAGGAGGTTTCCTCGACCCTTGGACAGAGAGCCATGGCTCAATCCTCCCTTCCTCGCTGGTCTGAGCCCCAACAGCCTGTCCCTAGCTGGAGCCCATGGCTGCTGAAAGAGCTTTGCTGCACCCATGTAGAAAGGATGAGATGCTGGGATCGAAAACCACCCAAACCCTTCCTTGCTCTCCATGCTGCTGCTTTCTCCTCTGCAACCCTGCCAGGAGAACCATCTGTGTCTGGGTCCAGGACATAGCCCAGTGCTTCTCCACTCTGCTTTATTAACTCCATGGGTCTCTATTAAAAACACACATGCTAGACTGAAGGGTCAGGGTGGCTGCATCACTCATGGCAAGAGCTGGCTGGGCACAGGAGGCTTTGAGGGGGGACATTGCCCCAGAACCAGACCCCCCTGTGCCCTGTGCTAGCAGAACAGGGGTCTCCAGGGGATGGTGAAATCTGTGCTTGCCCTGGCCCTACCCCACCCGCAGACAGTGGCCTGAGCGACCCGTCTCACCCACCCACCCAAGACCGAACCTTCCCGGGGCACAGAACGAGCCTAAACCCCTCTGGGGCAGCCCCGGGGGTCCCTGGGGGGCTCGGGGCATCTCCTCGGCCTCACCTGGCAGAGCCCTGGGAAGGCCTTTTGTATCCGAGCTGCGGGGGAGCCGCGGAGCTTGCGGCAGGAGCTGGGACCGGGCTCGGGCGCGGGACCGGGCCGGCTTTGGGGCGGGGGATTCGGCACCGGGGGATTCGGTACCGGGGGATTCGGCACCGAAGGATTCGGTACCGGGGGATTCGGCACCGGGGGATTCGGTACCGGGGGATTC
>WBNO01015999.1:27475-37482 GCA_013400575.1 Peucedramus taeniatus
AACCGGGGGGTGTTCGGGGAACCATGAAACGATCCGGGAGATGCCCGGGGAACGGAGGGATGTTCGGGGAACTGGGGGTTGTTCGGGGAATGGGGAAACGATCCGGGGGATGCCCGGGGAACCAGGGGGTGTTCGGGGAACGGGGAAACGGTCTGGAGGATGCCCGGGGAGCCGGGGGATGATCCGGTGGGACCGGGGGATGCCCGGGAAATCGGGGGATGTTCGGGAAACCGGGAAACGATCCGGGGGGACCGGGGGATAATCGGGGAATCGGGGGATGATCCGGTGGGACTGGGGGATGCCCGGGGAAAGGGGGATGATCCGGCGGGGCCCGGGGGATGTTCCGGCGAGTACAGAGGCCTGCAGCGCTCGCACCTGCTGCTCCACGCGTGTTCCTTCCCCGCGGGATCCTGCCACACGTGCTGGTGCTGGCCCGGGAACCCCCCGCTCCTGTACGCAGCGCGGATGCTCGGCAGGTCACAAGGGAGCTGCAGAAGGGCAAGGACATGTGCAGGGGACCAGAGGCTCCCGCAGTGTCAGGCACGCATAGCCTGCTTTCAGGTGGACATGGCCCCGGGGAAACCAAATTCCTGTTCATCAGAAACTGGGTAATGAGGCCATTTGAGTTATTTGTAGCTCCTTGTGGGCTGGGCTGGCCTCTCCTCCTGCTCCCTAGGCAGGATCCCTCCCTCAGGGACCCCAGACCGTTTTGCTCAGCTCAAATTGCCCTGATTTGTGCTTGGAGAATTCAGGTTGTGAGTTAGCCCAGTGGGTGCCCACAGCACTGGGTGGTGCAACCTCTCACCAGCTCTGGTAGATCTGTCTGTCCTTTTGGGTGCCCTAAACCAGACTTTCTGTAACAAAACTGCTCCTTTTTCAGGGGGTGCAGCTGACTTTACGGGGCCAGGACAGCACTGTGAGTCTCTGTGGGTTTTGCAAGTGGGTCTGTACCCAGCCTCTGCTTATTCTTCCCTCTGTGTCCCTGCTTTAACGTCAGCTGCATCTGATTTCTCCTTCCCAGGGGCTCGGTCACCTTGGGCCTGGCGGCAGGGAGCAGCCGAGCTGCAGCGAGCGGTGCTGTGACCTTGCTCGGTGTCCTTCAGGGCTGGCATCCTCCTGAGCCTGCATCCTTCTGAGCCAGCATCCTTCAGGGCTGGCATCCTTCAGAGCCGGCCTCCTGTGGCCAAATCCCCAGGCTGGAAGAAGTCTGTGGCTCGAAGCACCTTTGCTTATCTCAGCTCCCCAAAGCACTTCTGTTCCGGCCACCACAGCTCGCTGCCTGTAAGCAGAGATGGGCACCATCAGCCCCGCAGCAAACAGCTGCTGCAGCAAGTTCTGCTCCCAGAAGCACCCTGAAGGGGTTTGCCCCTTGCCCACAGGCTGCCAGGATGGGCACAGCCCCAGGAGCCCCTGTGGCCTCCTGCCCCAGCACCCCCCGTGCCCCCGGCAGCCGGGTGTGCTCACAGAGTCAGGGCAATGCAGCAGTTTATTTTTCACAGCTCATTTCATTTGTCATCAGTGCGTCAGAAAGCACTGATTCCCCTCTCAAGGCACCAGCTGGAAAACCTCCGGCTCCTCCACCTGGCAGCGCCTCAGGTCAGCCCTTTCCCCAGGGTGGAGTTTAGTGGGACTTAGTGCTCAGCCTGTTCTCCTCATCGGGAAGGAGCCTGAGATGTGACTTGATTGCAGCATGCAAGTGTCTTCCTGGGGAGAAAACTGCTGGGTATTAAAGGGCTCTTTGACTTGGCAGAGAGAGGAATAATGAAAACTGGGGCTGAAAGATAAAGTCAGGCAAATTGAAATTTGAAATCCAGGGCAGGTCTGCAGCAGGGAGGGCACAGAGCAGCCGAGGCAGGACCCCAGGCACCTTTATCAAAGGGATGCCTGGGGCTGGGGGTCCTGCCCTGTGGGTGGCTCCATCCTGCTTCGTGTTCCTGGCTCAGGCAGCAGCAGGATGAGCTGCAGGAGTCCGGTGGCATCCTGGGTGAGGGGGATGGGGACTGAATTTTGCTTCCCAGGCACATCTGAAAATCTGGCTGTGGCACAGTATCTCTTCCAGAACCCGGGAGCACAACAGACCCTGAGGTGACCTTTCCCGGGACAGCTGGAGTTTCCCTCTCTGTACCAGGGGAAATTCCAGTCTTAAGAAAACTGCTTGTGGTGGAAGAATTCGATCCCAAAAACCAGAAGCCCTCTCCCCATTTTGTTCCTGCATCCCCTCTTCATGCTGCCGGGAGCTCACGGAGCCTGCAAAGCGTGCGGGGGCGTCCCTGTCCTGCTGCAGCCCCGCCAGCGGCGGCCGCGTGTCCAACCATTCCCGCCGGGAGTTAATCCTGACTGTTCGCATGTCAGGATGCTGGTGGATTAAACAAGGGGATTAGCATCAAACAATTTCCCTCGCGCCCCGACCGGGAGGCAGGAAATATAATCAGGGCAGGTTTATTCTGCTTAGGTTAGAACAGCTCCCTGGCATGTGGTGTGCGATGCCAGCCGAGCCGGTGGCACAGCCAGGCACGTGCCCAGGGCGCTGGGGGAGCACCGGGGTGAGCATGGCAAGACCAGGGGTTGCCATCCCAGGGGGATCAGGGAGTTGTCCCTGCTGTGTGGCACTCGGGTTCCCGCTGAATCCTGTGCCCAGTGTGGATCCCACCAGCCCATCCATAAGGATGCCAGCGCAGAGAAGCCATCCCGGCTTGGGGAAAGGCCTGCAGCCCTTCACTGGCTGTCCCCAGGAGGGTACAAAAGCCAGGACTGGGGAGACTCCAGCCCCCCACAGTCACCGAGCCCCCTGGCACCGTCCTTCTGGCTGCCCCTGCCAGCTTGGGCTCAGCTGTGGATGGCAGAGGATGGAACAGCCTCGCGGATGCAAAGGCAAATCTGTTTTCCCAACAGCTCCTGGGTTCCTGAGCCAGGGAATGGTGATGCTGCTCTGATCTGA
The DNA here is from genome assembly GCA_013400575.1 of Peucedramus taeniatus. Taxonomy (NCBI): domain Eukaryota; kingdom Metazoa; phylum Chordata; class Aves; order Passeriformes; family Fringillidae; genus Peucedramus; species Peucedramus taeniatus. The sequence continues at coordinate 30,414 of WBNO01015999.1, forward strand.
TAGCAGCAGTGCTGCAAGCTGCCAGCTTCATCCTAAGCTTCGTGCCCACCTGTGATCCCAGGATCCCCTGTCAGCACTGGGGCACAACCCTGTGCTCTCAGCCACTTAGAAAAGGTAAAACAAACCCCCTAATCCCGGGGTTTTGATGGAACAAGCTCATGCAGCACTGGCTGGGGCACAACACCCCATGCCTGGCAAAGAGACTTGACTTTTCTTTGGACCAAAGCACTGTGGGAGCAGCTGGACTCACATCCCTGTGTCCTTACTGGCCCAGATCTCTTGGTCCCTGGAGGTTTCTTGGCTGCTTTCCTCTGAGGAACATTCCCAGGGCAGCCAAATCCCTGGTCAGCTGAGAACAAGACCATCACACATGCCCACCTTGTTTTTCTAGGAAAGGGCTAAAAATACCATCCTAGAGCTGTGTGGAAAGGCCTGGGCAGATCCTCAGCTCCTGGGAGTCAAGTGATTTACAGCCTGTGTGTGACCCCAGCGACTGTGCCGGGGCAGGGACAGTCCCTGGGCCAGGGCACGTCTCTGTGGGGCAGAAGAGCAGGGGGGCTGCAAGTCTCCCCTTCCTCAGTGCTGCTTGGGGTGGCCACTCTCCTTCTTGCCATTTTTAGGTGACTCTGTTTGGGCTGGGCATTGGCAGGATGTGGCAGGGAGGGGAAGCAGCACGGTGGGGTAAGACCCAGGCACAGCTGGCAGGTGCTGGCACAGTCTGGGGCCTGTGGGGACCCCTGGCACAAGCTGCAATATCTGAAAATTCCCAAACAAAATTTCATGCACTAAATCTTAGGGCTGCAATTCTGCTGAGACTTGGCTTTATAATTGGATCTGTCAGAAACCCGTCACACTTAATGTGCAGCTGCCAGCGTGCGTGCGACTCCTCAGCGACTGCGCTGGCTCTGCTGGGCACCAGGAAATCTGGTCCTGGGATTTTCCAGCTTCAGGAAAGGCCTAGTTTGTACCTAAACCTCTAACCCTGGGAGGAGGGTGGTGCAGGTCAGCCCTAGTTTTAACTCGAAGTGCCTCGATTTCCCTCTGTGCCAGGGAAGGCAATGGGATGGGGACGATGCTGGCGAGGTGAGGAGTGTGTGCTCTTCACCTGAGTAATCAAACCCCTTATGCAGCGTTTGATTAAAGGCCACAAAACATATTATCTTTGATTCTTCCACTTTATTTTTGTTGCCTTCATTTGTCCCTTGGAGATGAGAGTTACTCTGGTACTTATTAGTCACAAAGCCCCAACCTCGCGCTGCGTTCCTGCTATCTGAGAAATGAATTATTAATGGTGCATTAAACAGAGACTGGAAAGGGGCCCTGGGACACTGATAATCAGGAGCTAATTGAGGAAGAAATGAGATACTGCTCCCATTGCAGAACAAGGACTGTGCAGTGCTGCGATACCAAAGGTGACCCTGCTGAAATTCCTGGGCCAACTGTGCCCAGCTCTGCCTGCTCAGCCCTCGCTGGTGGGTCATGTGTGCACCTGGCAAGGATGTTCTCCCTGCCTGGGATGTTCTCCCTGGCTGGGATATTTTCCTTGGCTGGGATGTTCTCCTTGGCTGGGATGCTCTGCCCTGGCCAGGATGTTCTCCCTTACAGGGATGTTCTTTCTGACGGGGGTGCTCCATCTCGGGCATCAGGCAGAAATCAGACAAATGCATTCATGGCCCTGGAAAGCTGCTGTGTGCCAGATTTTGATGGCATGAAGCAGATCCCAGGGCTGGCCAGGAGTGTAGGCACAGGCAGCTCTCTCTGTCCCCAGGGATGATATCCCACCTCAGTGGTGGCTGCTCAGGATGCTGGATCCTGCCTGGACCTCACCTGGATTCCTTCACAAGTGACTGGGGCTGAACAATTTCAATCCATTTCGTTTGTCCTCCCTTACTGTGTTTCCACACAGTTTTCAGCTGGGGCCTGTCAGATTTCTCCTCCTCCCCTCTGGCTGCATTAAAGGCTCACCCCAGCCCTGGCACCAGGTGCCTCAGGGGTCCCGTGGGACATTGCCACAGGGCCTTGAGGGTGGAGAAAGGAGCATGGGGGATTGTCACTGTCACTGGCCTCCCTGGCTGTGCTCTGACAGTGTCAGGCTGACACGGGCCCAGAGTGTCCCATCACCTCCCCTCTCCAAACCCCAGTGGAGGGTCGGGTTTGGGACTGTCCTGTTCCCTCCTGGTGGGCTCAGAGCTGCTTCCTCCCAATACCCAGGCAAGGCTCCCTGCTCCAGCTCTGCTCCAACGTCACGCTGAAGCAGCCGCAGTTCAGCCAGACTCCTTGCATAAATATTTATGCACTGATGCAACACTTTTCTAAATATAAAGCTTTATCTGAAATTTCATTTAAACATTAAGTGTAGATAATTTATTTATAATTAATGTAGACATCAAGCCCCATCTCTGGAATGCCTGTGAGCTTTCAGTTATAATTGGGAGGTAAGTCAGGAGCTAGAGGCTTGGCTCTTATCAGTTTCATTTTAATTTTCCTCCTACAGCAAATGAAGCTGGTGCAATTCATCTCTTATTAGGAGGAAGCACAAAACTCCCCTAAAATAATAGTTTTATGGGGAACAGGTAATAAACACATCTTTGTTCCTCTTCTTGCCTTTGATAATGTTACTGGGGCTCATAGATCCCTCCAAAGTGTTGCTCTTCCTTAAAAATAAGTCCATTAAAAATTAAAACCACTTTCCTATATAATAAAATTTACTCCCTGCAATTATGCAGAGGGAGCAGTTATCAGCCTTCTGTAGATTTTAATTAAAAGTTACAATAGGAAGGAAATAACAACAGCCATAAAATAACAGCAGCCTCTCCCCTAACAATGAATTCTTGGTGCCTCTCGAAGTGATGCCCAGTGCTGGTGAGAGGTGCTGGGGCCAGCAGGTTCCAGGAGCAGTGATGGGGGTCCCTCTTTTACTCCTGCAGCTGTGGGGGAGTTCCTGCACCCATGGGTGCCCAAATGGGTGCTCAGCTCAGCTCTGACCCATTTGTGCTCTCGTTTCTGCACCCCAGAAAGAGAATGGGGTGTCCTGCCTGCAGTACCTGGGGTGGGGTTAGGGTCAGTGTTAGGATTAGGGTCAGGGTTAGGATTAGGGTTAGTGTTAGTGTTAGGGTTAGGGTTAGGGTGTGGGTTAGGATGAAATTTAGGGTGAGGTTTAAGGTTAACATTGCCCTTCTGATTTGACTGTGCAGTTCTTGGTGTGCAAACCACAGTCCAGCTCTGTTGGGCTTTGGGGCACGGCTTCTTCCCTAGTAAATTCCTTAAGCCATGTTGGTCCCAGCTGGGTTTATCCAGCATCCTCAAGTCCTTCCTTTGGAATCCTGTTCTGGAACAGTGGAGCCGTGGAAGCTGCTTGTGCCTGGCCCAGATATTTTGCAGTGCTCATACAGAGATCATCAAAGGCAGCTCACACTATAAATAGCAGGTGCCCGGTGCAGGGGCTGCGGTGGGAACGCGGCGCCGCCAACACCTGCAAACACCTGCTCGTGTGGGAAGAGCTGCAGCAGTGGAAAACCTTATTCCATGTTTACAACAGCTCTTCCAGAGTGCAGGCCTTTGCTTTTTAGGACACCTTGGGCTCGTCTGAGTTCAAACATGGGTGTTTGTGGGGTCAGTGCTCCTCTCCCACTGTGGCTGCGGGGTTGAACTTCCCAGCTGGCCAGAGTGGGTCACTGCTAATTGAGCTGATAAGAAACAGGTGAGAGCCAAGACGCTGGGGCTGGTGCAGCTGCACTCCCCCCACGTCAGCTTTTTGCACTCCTGGAGTCTGGAGGTGCTGTGGTGTCACACCCCAGCATCCCACGAGCCATGTCAGCAGCATGTCATGGGAACCAAGGTGAATGGAACCACCTGGAGCCCAGCTGGGCCCCTGCACCCAGGCTGTGGGCTGGGGACCAGTCCTGCCCTGTGCAGGCTGCGGGCAGGGGCAGTGCAGCCTCACTCAGCTCCCCATGAGCTGCTGCTGCCCGGAGCTGTTTTTCCTTTAACCAGTTACTGTGGCTGTCAAGTGTTCCACTGCTGGTCTCCTCATCGCCTTCCCTGGATCCTGGCTGTGAAGGCGCTAAACCCCCCCTGATCTGGCTCTGAAACGTTTATGAAATCTTTATGGGCTTTTGAAAAGATTTTAATTCCCTGACAGTGCTGCTTTCACTGGGAAAAAAAAATAAATTATGACTCAATGAGCAATTACAGCTCAACAGCTGCTGAACGGCCACGGCAGCTGCCGGAGCAGCTTGGCACGGCTCAGCGCGGTGGCCGAGGAGCCAGAGAGCCTTCCTGGAAAGTGGTGCTGGGCCTGATCACCCCAAACCGACCCTCCCTGGCTGGCTCAGCCCCTGAGCACAGCCCCTCCTCTGCCCCCCTGTCTCCCATGGCCCGCTGTCCCCAGAAGCCTGAGCTCTGCCTGGTGCTGGCCCTGCCGAGCAGTGCCAAGGAAGGAGGCAGCTCTAACTGCACCTGGAGAGCTGGGCACTGCAGCCAGCTGGTGTTGTGGGACCCCAGTGGGAGCTGCAGGAGGGATCCTCCTTCCCTGGGGTCCTGTGCTTCCATATTTGGGATTGGCAACGTCTCAATAGCATCATGTCTGGGACAGCTTGTCACCCCTACCCATCACCTGTCTCACTGGAGAGGTGCCACCACAGTGTCCCTGGGCAGTGCCAGCACCTCCCCGTGTGGTGGGATGTCAGAGCTGTCAAAGGATGAAGAACATTGGTCTAATTGTAAAACTCCCTGTTTACTGAAAGCAGAGCTGCTGAGCTCCAGAAACAAGAAGAAAGAGGAAGAGTTGCCCTGACAGTGCCCATTCCTTCCTGGCAGTGCCCATTCCCTCAGTTCCCTCCCTCCTGGCAGTGCCCAATCCTGTTTCCTCAGAGACTCATTTCTGCTTCTTTAAGTGCACAAAATTGCTGTACAGAACTGAGAACAGGGTTGGGAGAACTTTTGTGAGCAGCAGTGTGGTGGAGGGGCTGGATGTGCTGTGCTTTCTGCTGCTCTGTCCCATGGCACTTCAGGGTGCTGCAGCTGGAGATGACCTTCTCTTTGTTCAGAGTTTTGTCTTCAGCTTTGGAGATATCTGCAGCAAACCAAAATGTTTGAGGGTGACCATGGTCTTGGCACAAACAGTGTCTCTGGGATAAAGGGCTGCCCTTGGGAGAGGGAAGGCAGAGTTCACATGGAGGGGAAGGAATGCATCCATGCTCCCCAGTGCTGGAATGCTGGGAGCTGTGGGTCAGCTCAGAGGCCTCATCCCTGCACTGCCTGATCCCCATGCCTGGAAGGGGAGTACAGTCCCTTCCCTGCATTGTTGTGGAGGCAGGATGAGGCTGAAAGGGTTAAAGTAAATGAAAAAAGTGTGGAGGAGCCCCAGCCCTGCCTCTGCTCCTTGGAGAAGAAGGCTACACCATCATCATCAGGCTCCTGACAGCCAAGGTACAGTAAAGTTTGAGATCCATTAGAGCGCCTGTAATTATTTATAGGGAGGAAAAAAACCCATCCTACATTGTGAAAATCAGATGGCACAGCAAACAAATGCACTGAGCTTTGGCAAAAGGGCTCTGAAAACCCAAAGTGATTTATGGTGAGCCAGGACGAGGCTCGGTGGTGCCACACTGCTGCTCCTGGGGACCTGACTCTGACAGCAGCAGGGAAAGGCACTACTGGTGTGGACAGGAGGGATCTGCTGCTGCTGGGCCACCTGCTTGTGTTCCAGGATCTCTAGACTCAGAAGCAGCTCGGACTGGGACTCCCCGCTCCTGGCTTCCCCCTCCCTGGCAGCTGGTAGCCCTGGAGCCTCCTGCAGGCCTGGGCACCCTGTGGGCTTGGAGGGGTTTGGAGCAGCACGTGCAGCCCCCACTTCTGCAGCCTCCAGCCTCTGGCAGCAGCAGCACAGGGCCAATCACACCTCTGCCTCTTGGCACCAATTCCGTGTTTTAGTGGAGGCAGAGCAGTGAGCAGGGAATTGCTCTGGGAGACAGGAGCCCCTGGGTACCTGCTCCAGAGGAGAGGGCTCTTGGCCAGAGCAGTTCCCTCCCAGCTGGGCTCCAAAGTTCAATTAGCAGTTTTGGGAAGTGCTTTGAGAACCTCTGCAAAGTGTCCTGGCGGAGGGCAAAATGTGATTATATAACGTGTCTAGACAGCGTATTCCTTGGGGCGGGCAGCAGGACGCTTTTATATCTCCTCTCCTGTGTCAGCACTGTGTGGCCCCGCTGAAAGGTTCTGGGAGCTGCTAAAATATTAACAATGATGACAGCGACAGGCCAGCTCAGAGTTTTGCACTTAAAATTGTTGATCTTAGCACAAGGCTAAGCATGGCAGCAGAGGCGCCTTTGCCTGGCGGCCCCTTGTGCTCCAGCTGCGACGACTGAGCAGCAAACAGCATCTCCCTGCCGGCCCCCTCCCTCCATCCCGCCCCTGGCTCCGCTTCACCCTCGTGGAGCAGCCGGGCTGCCCGGCCATGGCCGAGGTTCTGTCCCTCCCCGCTGGGCCTGGGTCGGACCAGGGCTCTGCCATCGGCAAAGAACCGCAGCCCCCGGCGATGCCACCTCCCTGGAGAGCCGGGCTGTCTGCTGCCACTCAGGGTGCGGGACTGCAGCCCCTCGTCCTGGCGGGTCTGAGACCTGACCCCCATTCTCCGTGCCGCTGGTCGCACACGGCATCTCAGTACTCTGAAATTCAGGTGCCCTCCCCACAGCCCCGCGGTGTCACCCTCCCTTGCGTCCCTAGCCACACACCTTAGCGACCCCCCAAATCCCCCGGAAAGAGCCTGGGGAGCCCCTGCGTTCCCACCGTCCCAGCCCGGGGCAGCCGTGACCGAGGGGTGCGCGGCGGGAGGATGCCCCGAGCCGCTGGCGCCGCTGCGGGATGCAGCACCGGGATGCAGCTGCGGGATGCAGCACCGGGATGCAGCTGCGGGATGCAGCACCGGGATGCGCCGCCGCCGTTCCCCCTCCCACTCCGTGCGGGCGCCGAGGGGGGGTTGGACCGCGGCGGCGCGCGCGCTGCCTTCATCCCCCCCCTTCCTCCTCCTCCTCTTCCTCCTTCTCCTCCTCCTCCTCCGAGAGCGCGCTCG
>WBNO01015999.1:37696-66641 GCA_013400575.1 Peucedramus taeniatus
GTGGGGAGCGCGGCGTGGGACCCCACGGGGGTGCGCTGGGCCCGGGTCTGCGGCAGCACCTGGCCGTGGGTGGCGTTGGCCCAGGTGTCGGGGTGTGCGGCCCAGCCGGGGCAGGGGGCGGTGGAGCGGTCCTTGGGCCCCTCTGGGCCCGGCCGTGCTGCTTTCCGCGCACAGCGCACCCTGCGCGTCCCCTTCCAGGGTGCCTGCAGCTGCACGCGTCCCTGCTGGGCTCGGCACTTGGAGAGCTGTGTTGGGAATGGAGCCGAGGCTCTGCCTGCCTCCACGGGGACTCTTGGTTCTTACGGAAAAGGACCTTCAGAGCGCTGTACAAAAGCGCTTTCTGTTGGCTGTGTCGCCGGGTGGGAGCAGCGGGGTCCCCCGGTCCAGGAATGTGGAGGCAGGAGCAGGATCCACACCCGGCAGACTGACCGCTCTGCCCCAGCCATGACCAACAGACTTTGCTGTTAACTTGGAGCAGCGGTGAGTTATGGTGGAAGCTTTTAAGGAGTTTGCATGGGGGTGGGCAGAGCTGGGGCTTGCTCTGCCCCAGAGCGAACCCCACGGATCCCGGCACAGGGACGTGCCCGTGCCTGCCCTTGGCAGGGCGGCGAGCGCCGATCCTGCTGGATGGGCGTGTGGGAAAACAACACCTTGGCACAAGAGGCTGCGACTTGTTTTCGGAGCAAAATTTGAAAGTGTTGCATAAATAGAGGAGATGATTCTGTGTGAAGGTGAGGGGTCTAGAGCCTGGCATTGCACTCCTGGGGCTTCCAGGTTGATTCACCAGTGTGCAGGGATCAGCACCAGCTCACTGGCACCTTGCTGCTGGAGCTGCCCCTGTGAGGGCTGGATGTGTCTGTGGGTCCCACGAGGTACGGCAGCACCTCTGCCCCACAGGGAGCAATTTTGGGTGAAAATGTGAGGCAGGAGCTGGCCCTGCCTTGCTCAGTGCTGTGCACATATTGGCTTCACCCCCTGGTTACCTGGGGTGTCTGAGTGGGGAGTGGAGATGTTTGTGAGCTGCTGTGTCTGCATATGGGGCATGGTGCCTGAAAATAGCACCAATGGGCAGTGCCACTGTGTGTGACAGCCTGCGGATAAGTGAGGCTCTGTCCCGGCTGCCAGCCTGGCTGGGAGTTTCTTCAGCCACTGCCATCCAAATCCACCACCACTGACTTTTTTTTAAGTGACTGCAGGTGTTTTCCAGTGGAGCATCCAGCCCAGAGGCTTTGCTGAATGATGTTTGTCACTTGGGTGAAAGGGCTCCATGGGGATGGAGGTGCCGTGTTGGTCCCTTGGTAGCTGCCAGTGTGATTCTGCTGACCAGAAACTCTCCTGCCATATGCAGAGTTCAGGGCAGGGTGACGATACCGTGTGCTGTGGATTTTGTGCTTGTTCTGTAATCTGCCACGTGCGTTGGAAAAAAGGGCTGGTGTGACCCTGGATGTGGCTCCGTCTGTGAATGCACAGAGCCAGGCTCTGCGTTAGCAGGGCTGTGACGTCAGGCCAGGCTCTGACTTCCTGCTGTGAGGCTTGTACACGAGCATCTCTGAGCTCCCATCCCTGAGCTCAAACCCCTGAGCTCCCATCCCTGAGCTGGCATCCCTGAGCTGGCATCCCTGATCTGACATTCCTGAGCTCCCATTCCTGAGCTCCCATTCCTGAGCTGGCATCCCTGAGCTGGCATCCCTGAGCTCAAACCCCTGAGCTCCCATCCCTGAGCTGGCATCCCTGAGCTCCCATCCCTGAGCTCCCATCCCTGAGCTGGCATCCCTGAGTTCCCATTCCCGAGCTCCCATTCCCGAGCTCCCATCCCTGAGCTCCCATTCCTGAGCTCCCATTCCTGAGCTCCCATCCCTGATCTGGCATTCCTGAGCTCCCATCCCTGAGCTCCCACCCCTGAGCTCCCATCCCTGAGCTCCCATCCCTGAGTTCCCATCCCTGAGCTCCCATCCCTGAGTTCCTGTCCCTGANTCCCATCGTGCTTGGCTGGGGTTCCAGAGTGGCTGCTCTCACTGCCCGAGTGCTGCTCAACTCTGACAGAGCAGCAGTCTCTGCATGGAGAAATTGAGGGGCTGGTTTAATAGTCCCAAGAGTAAGAAATATTTTTGGGGGCTGGTGGCTCACTGGCCTTAGGGCTTGGACCCCAGTGCTGGACTGTGGAGGGCTGCATGTCCTGGCCATGGTATGTGAGGATTGGGGTCTGGCTGCTTAGGTGAGGAGATACCATCCTGCTGGAGTGTGCACTGCCAGTGGGCTCAGAGCAGCCATCCCATCCCATCCCATCCCATCCCATCCCATCCCATCCCATCCCATCCCAGCTGCCTGGCTGATGTTCTCTGCTCTGTTTACGGGGGCTCGTGTTCTGCATAGTGTTCCCAGCTGTCCCAGGACAAGGCTCCTGTCAAAGTGCCAACGGGGACATGGACAGGGACAGGGCAGGGCTGCCCCAGCTCATTCTGCCTGCACCCACGGGCTGTTCATCCCCACAGGCTGGCAGGAATGTGCAGAGCCTGGAGTGACACTGTGGCCCAGCAGAGCGGCACCAGGAGCTCACCTGGCTGAGGCCACCTGCAGCCACTGCAACCCAAAAACAGTCCCTGAGCATTGCCCCAGCACCCTCAGACATGGGCTCATAGAGGAACTCTGGTCTTTGGGCTCTTCTTTGGCTTATTTCTGGGGATCTTCCTCTTGTTTGCCTTTTATCTAATGTTTCTGGGGAGATCAACGTGTTTCTGCGAGTGCACAACACAGGTTTGCTATTGACTGAACAAGGACCTTTGCACGGGTGTTCCCAATCCAGCACTGGATATGTCAGTCACATCGCTTCACACTGGTGAATTTCCAGGGCTAAAAGCAAACCTGCTGTGGAAACACCGGACAGTCTCCAAAGCATGCCAGACTTACACATTAAAAGGGCAAAAATTCCCTTTCCGAGCCCTGCAGCCCTTCCAACTGCTTCTCCTCAGCTCAGTCGGGACTGGAGTTTGAGTGTTCCAAAGCCAGAGCCCTCAGTTCTGCAGCTCTTTAATCATTTCTAGGGATGATAAAAATGCAAAAATGTGCTCCCAGAGCAGAGTAATGAAACCCATGAGGGTCTATTTGTCAATTTAGCAATGATATTGTGATGTACAAAGGCTGTTTCTTAGTATGATGTTCTGAGATTGCCTCCAAAATAGTGCCATAATTTTTGTGTCAGAAAGCCCCTGTCAGGAATTATGTCTGTGCTCTCAAGGAAACCCAGGATGCAGCTACACCATAACAACTGCTCCATTTCTCTTAGAAATACAACAATTTACTTGCCAGTCATCAAAGGGATCCTGCAGATTTAGGAGCCACAAACCTCTCTGTGAGCAGAGAATGCCCCAGGTCCCGTGGGAGCTTCCCTGCTGCTCCCCCATGCAGATGTTGGTATTTCAGAGGCATCAGGATGCCCCTGTGCCCAGCCTGGCTGCACCCTGGCCATGGCAGCGGGGCTGGCACAGGCACACCAGGCTGTGGGCACAGGGGGAACTTTGCTCTACATGTCTGTGGGTGCTTCCCCAAGCATTCCTGACTTCACAGGGGCTGAAGGCACAGAGAATCCCTCGCTGTCAGAGGGCCGTTTGTGGTTGTTTTTTATAAAATCCACCACTTTTCCCCCTGCAATGTAAACAGCCTTTTCCCCAGGATGAATTCTCGGCAGGGTGCCAGGGAGAGGGGCTGGTGGTGGGCTTGGGGCTGGGGGCCCTGCAGGGGTGGGCCCAGGAGGAGCCCTGGTCATGGGGGAGGGTTCTGGGGGAACCTGGCTCCTCTGGTGAGGGCTCCAAGCCCTTGATACCAAACAGATCTGTGCTGCTTTGAAATGGGAACGTTCCTGAGTCGTGATTTTCCCTGGCCTAATTATGGAAATTTTTTAATTAGTTGATAAGAAAGATCACTGGGAAATTGCAAAGGAAACATCTTGAGGTGAAGCCCTAATCTGTGCCTGTGTCTGCCTGGAGTCAGGAGCTGCTCCAGCTGCTGGACCTTGGTCAGGCACTGCAGCAGGGCTCAGGGTGCTGCGGGAACTGGGCACCCCTGCTGCTTCCCATGGTGAGGTTCTGGATTCCTCTGGCCAACAGGTTTGATCCTGGCAGCTCTGTGCCAGCTCTGCTCACTCCTCTGCCTTGTGCTCAGTCAGGGCATGAGCTGGGGCCTCTATTGGGAATCAGGCTGATGCCACTCTGTCTCCAGTTTGAGTATTTCTGCTTCTGACATCTGGCCACTGGCTCCTGCTCTGCATCAGGGGGATGAAGGAGCTGTTGAATGTGGGGTGGGTTTTGCCTCTGTAAGATCATTGGGGGTTCTCATCTTCCTATCACCTCCCAGTGCTCTGAGAGCTCTGCTGCCTTGGAACTGGGAGAATTCTGCAGCCACTGTCCTGGGGACATCTTTGGTCCCATCTTTGTAAAACCACGTGGCAAAGGGCTAAGAGCTTTTTTGAGGATATTTTCCCCTTTATCTGTTGAAGCAGGAGAGACGTGGAACCAATGACCTGCCTCTTGCCAGTTGCCACTTGGCTCTTGCAGGTGCCACTGTGATGCTGCCCTGGATGTCCCTGCCAGCACCAGGACCAATGTGGCAGAGATGCCAACGGGCACCACTGGTGCTGACTGGAAACCAGCAGAGCAGGACCCTCTCCTCCTGGTTTTTGTGGATGTGGGTAATTTTTGGCACATTTTTGGGGGCTTGGGGTTTTTTTTTTTCCGAACTTTCTCTGTTGCTGTGTGTGATTTGCTGCCCTTGGCCTCCTCGGCCGCTTGCCCGGGGGCGCGGCGTCGCTGCTGTTTGTCTTGGTCGGAAGCGCTGCTGCTCTGCATTCGTTTGAAGGGCTGAAGGCACAGAGCCGGTCTGTGCGCCGGGCTAGAGGCGCTTCTGAGGAGCCTGAAACGCTTGTAGGAAAAAAAAAATAAAAATCCCAAACAAGGGAAGCTTGTTACGGAGCCAGCAGGAGACTGGGAGTGGCACAGAGCGGCTGCTGGCAGGGCTGGGGCAGAGCTGGGCTGGGGCAGTGGCTGCCCCCGGGGCAGGTCCCTCCACCTCAGAGCCCTCCTGCTCAGTGCCTCGTCTCACGCAAGGCCAGAGCCTATAAATATCCCAATTCCAAATTTTCAAGAAGTATTAGGAACTCTCCAGGCTTATTTTTGAGGGCTGTTACGAAAGGGCTTTAGCGGATTAAAGCTCTCCCAGATTAATCTGTGCTCGGCAAGGCGGACGGTGCAGGAAGGGCAGTGCTGGCACCCCAGGCGTGTGATGCAGGGGGTTCACCATGGCTCCTGGGCTCCCCTCTCCCCATCTTGCTGGGAGATGGGGCAGCTGGACTGGTGGGGCAGGGGGGGACACTTCCACAGATCCATGTTCCCAGTCCCCCACTTCTCCCAAGCCCCACTGAGCACCCAGACCTGGCCAACCTCTGTAGGGCTGCAGGTTTGCACAGGTCAATGTCAAATTTATGTGCCCTCTGGTTTCCAGAGCAGCTAATTAGCCAACAGGTGTAATAACAATTTAATAAGTGTGTCAAATAAGTGAGCCAGTTGTGGTATAGAGCATGCTGTGCCTTTGGAGGAGTCTTCCAAGGGCTGGGGCTATGCCAGATGGGAAAATAGCAATTCCCCTGTCCAGGCTGGGGTCTGTCCATCCTGGGTCTGTGCAGGAGCTCACTCCTGGCCAGGAGCTGCTGCAGAGCTCGGGGAGGGACCTGGGACTGGCACTGCAGGGTTCACACCTGTGCCAGGATTCTGCCTTCCTGGCCAGATGTGGAGGGAGATGATGACTTGTGTGCTCCATTTCCACTGGAAGGCACAAAGCAGTGCAGAATCTCGGGGCAGGATGGGCACTGACCGATGCTGAGTTAGGCAGAGGATGAGTCAAAGGGATTTAGAGACACCTGGCAGCCACCTGCACCTCCAATGCTGGCTTGCTGCCAGCACTGCTGCAGTGCCAGTGCTGCTCCCACGGGCATGGGGCTTGGCCCAGGGATGTGCCAAGGTGGGTTCTGGTGGCAGAAAATCAGCTCCAGCACCTGCTGGCTCTTGGTATCTGCTTGGTGCTGGGAAAGTTTTTCAGTTTGTCCTCGGGAACACTTCTCCTCCTAAGGATTTGGGCAAACCCTCTGGCAGGAACACTGTGGTGTGTGGCAGTGAGATGCTGGCAGGTGGCAGGATGCCCCTGAGTGCCCTGGGAGCAGCTCCCCACTGCCCACCCAGCCCTGGATGGCCAAGGAGCTTTTCCTTCTCCTGCCAGTGGTGGGAACCCCAAGGTCTCTGCAGCCCCAGCTGGGGACTGCTGGCTGTGGAGTGACAGACAATGCAGGGTGCAGGATCCTTGGAGGGTCAGGGTGCTGTGATGCTGTGGTCCCAGGCAGGGTCCCTACTAGATGTGTCACCCCATGGGGAGGGTGATGGGGAGAGGCACTGGCTGGTGGTGAATTCTCTGCTGCTTCACTGATAAACAGCTGCCCCTTGGAATCCTCACGAGCACACGGTGCAGGAAGCCTGTTTTGGCTGTGGGTGGAGCAAAGCGTGGCTGGTCCCAGGGGGCTCATGCAGGTGGGGTTGATGGCTCTGTTGGAAGGTGGTCTCAGGTCTTGAGGGGCTGCAGAGTGTTGTGCATGGCCCTGCTGAGACAATGACTCTGCCCCCAGCACAGGGATCCTCATGTGGGCAGGGCAGGCAGGGTCATAGAGCCTCTGTGGAGGATTTGGCCTCTCCCTGCCTGCCCTGGCTCCAGCAGAGCTTTGATGGGTGTAAATCAGTAACAGAGAGCAGGAAGCCCTGCAGAACCCAGACCCAGCAGCTCAGGGGTTTCACCCTCTCACCACCAAACCCCATCCTGCAGTGGGATCAGGCACTGGCTGCCCAGCACTGCTGGCTATGCCCACTGCCAAGCTAAGTACCAAAAATCCTGCCTTTCTTCACCTGCTGACAAGGCGTTGGAAAAGGGAGAATTCTTTAAAACATAAAACAAATAAAATTAGGTCTTCTGGTAAGGGATTAAATGGGGGCCCTCAGCTGTATTTATAGAAGGTTCAAAAGTAAATCTGTTCCCAGACTGAATAAATATTTTGCTCAGGCAGGCACGATCTTCAGTTCATCTGTCTTGCAAAGACTTGAGTGAGAGGGGAATTGATTTTCTCCAGCCTGAACAAGGCAAACGCCTCTCAGACCCAGATAGAGAGTGAAGTCCCATTATCGGCTGAAATGGGGAAGCAGCTGGGAAATCATTAAAGAGAAAGCAAAGACAAAGCTGCTTTAGGGAGGTGACAATTCGCTGTCCTCCGTGGTGGCTGGGGCTGCCACCCCTGAAACTGCTTTGGGGCTGTGTTGCTCTGACCCCGTGAGAGAGTTTAGTGGCACTGGGTGAGCATTTGCCAGCACCAGCAGCAGCTGCCCGTGGGAGATGGGAGTGGTGGCAGCTGGCACTGGTTTCATTGGTCACGATGGTTGTGTGATTGCACAAGGGATGGCATGGGGGAACCTGTGAGTGGCTCAGCTCATCCCCCTGTGTGGAGGGGGATCCGTTCAGGTGTGGTGGCAGTGCCAAGGACATTGACCTCATTCTCCACTCCTGCACGGATCACCTGGAGGTGCGGACACGCCGACAGCCGGGTCAGCACTGCCGGGCACGGAGTCACCAGGGCTGGACCTGCTCTCACATGTTGGGTTTCTGCACTCCAGCCCTGCTCTCACAAGCTGGGTTTCTGCACTCCAGCCCTGCTCTCACATGTCGGGTTTCTGCACTCGTACGCCTGCCGTGCTGTGGCTGCCCTGTCTGTAAGGATGAGAGGAAACTGCTGGCACATCCCTGTCGCTGTCCCCAGCCTGCGGGGTGCAGCCATTCACGTGCTCCTCGGGCTGATGCAGGTGGTCCAGGCAGAGGTTCCTCTGGCAGCGTTCACCCCAGCGCTGGGGTTACAGCACAATTCCAGCTCAAAGAGCTTCTTAATTCAAGCCGGCACCTGGTGTTTGCAGACATCAGTTACGGCCAAGACAAGAGATCAGTGCTTTGCTCTTGATCAAGGCAGCTGCTGGGCAGTGTGTGAGATGCGCAGCTGGGGCTGTCGGGGCCGCCGGGGCTACCGGGGCTACCAGGGCTGCCCAGCTCCCCGCGGCTGTGGGGCTCCCCTTGCCTTTTCCCAGGTCAGAAAGGAAACAATAAAAAGGAGAGTGAAGAACAAGCCAAAGCCCTTGGCAGTGTTTTCCAGCTTCTCCCTGTTTTCCGTGGCAGGACCACATCAAACAGATGCTTGCCTGCAAGAAGGTCCCCAGCCCCAGGTGGGTGCCTGGAGCTGGGACACAGTGAGGGAGCGGTGGCGGTGCCTGGCGAGAGTTTGCTGTGTGAGCTCTGTCCGCCCCGCGCTAAAAAAGGCACAAAATGAGCAAAATTATGCGCTGAGTCACTAATCGTTCACCCGCTGCTTTAGTCACCAGTGCTCCCACACCGGGGGACGTTTGCTGAGGGGGCACAAACCGAACTGTCACCGCGTTAAATGGATGTGGCCGAAAGCAGTGAAGAGCTGCTGCTGCACTCACAGCTTCTGACACCAGGCAGACCATCGGGCTCCATGGCCACAGGAGCTGCTCAATTAATGACAGCTCCCTGATGAATGCACTGATTAATCGTGGCCGTGTGCTGCGGCGCCGGGCTGTGCTGTGAGCGGAGGTGGTGGCAGCGGAGCAGCTGCTGCCCTGTCCCGTGACAGCACGGGTCACTGTCCTGGCCTCTGTCCTCCCACGGGCATCGCAGCTCCAGCCGAGGGCCACGGGCTGCTCTCCTGGGGGTGCCGGTGCGGGGGTGGCACCCCCTGCTCAGGGCTGGTGGGGCTGAGCCGGGGGGCTCCGTGCCTCCATCTGCCGGTGCTCCCCAGTGTCCCCCACCCGACACCGGGCTGTTTTAGTCGGTAACCCGCCGTGCCGGAGCCAAGTGTGTGTGAAAGAGCCTGTCTCAGCACAGGGAAGAGCCATAAAGGGCCTATTTATGGAGCTGGCTCCTCACAATGTTTTCAGACACAGCCCTCGCATGTTTTCATAACAGCAACGCCTCCACCTCTCGCCAGCTCCGGTGGCGCTGAGCCTCTCGCCGCTGTCCCCCGCACGCCCCGGGGAGCTGGGAGCCCTGGCGATGGGCTGGCGACTGCGGGGCTTCCCGTTGGGATCCCGGCCCCGGTTCAGCCCCGAGGCAGCTCGCAGGACCGTGCCTTGGCCGCCTCTCCCATCCTGGCTGCGACCTGGCACCGTGCCCACCAGGGACACGCTCGGACCTTGGCACGGATGGGCTGCTTTGCGTGGCAGGAGACGGACCTGTCAGCAGCCCCTCTGCCCGGGCTGCCTCGCCACCGCCTTTCCCATTGCCTGGAATTCGCTGGCGGGCAGCACGGAGCGCAGCTGGAGGAGCGGCAGCTCCCAGGCTTCACCCTGGGAATGCCCTAAGGAAGGACCAGCCTCTGCCCCAGCCGTGGCCCCGCGCTGCTCACTGGCCGTGCCCAGCCCAGCTCTGTCTCCCCCTGTGCCAGGCACCCTCCGGTGGCAGCGTGGCAGCCGCTGCGGTGACAGCAGTGGCGGTGTCATGCACGTGTGGGAGGCAGGTGAGCAGAGAGGGAGCAGGGAGAGCTCGCTCAGCGCCAGTGAGCAGGAGGGAGCCGGAGCGGGGCTGTCTCCTGGCAGGGACATAAGCAACTTTTCATTAGTCCGTTCTGGAATTCCTTTCAAACAGGAACGCTGACCCACCCGCGCTCGTTAAATAACGCTAGTGGTGCTGCCCAAATAAATACTCCAGCTGTCACCTGCAGCGGCAGCCAACACTCGCTGCCCTCTGCCCTTCTGGGAGCAGAGGTTCCCCGTCTAATTGGATACACGTGCTTCTCTCCTGACACCGGTGACCTCCAGCACAGCACAGGATTCTCACACTGCAGCGACTGGGCTCCTGCAGCTCCATCCCAGTGAGTCCTGGGGCTGGCAGGAGCCGGGAGCTGGGAGAGGAGTGGAGAAACCAAACCGTGGCGAGAGGAGGGAACGAATCCAGGCCATGCTTGTCACTGAACTGATTAAACCCGAGCTCTGAAACTCTTCTGTCCTCTAGCCACTGAGCAGTGTATAACTTCATTACTCCACATCCAGGAGACACTGAAGGATGTGGGCAATTCATTATCATCTGTCCCATTTCATTTCCCTGCCTGTCAGCTCTGGCATCCTGGTGTTCACAGACAAGTCAGGGTTTCAAGGTGTGAACTGAGGCTGAAAGCCAACGCTCCTGCAGCACGGTTCTGGACAGGACCCTTGCACCTCCATCACTCTTGGGGACCCCTCAGCACCAGCTCGGGGGGCTCAGGGGTTTTGTGCCACCCCTGGGTGTGGCACCACCATCACCAAGCTCAAGGCTTTAGGGGCTTGACTGCCAGCAGGGACCTCGGGTGCTGGGTGTGCAGCATCATTCTGGGGACCCCCAACCCTCAGCTGAGGGGAATGCAGAAGTGAGGGATGGTTTTAACCTGGTTTCTGACGCCTCCCTTCCCTATGGCTCTGGTGCCATCGTGTTGTCCCCTATCAGACAGGTCCTTCCTGCTGTCCCCCTGCCCCGGGCTGCTCTGAGCAGCCACACCAGGGTGCTCCTCCCCAGCCCCAGGGCAGCAGCAGTGGGTCCTGCTGGGTGCTTGCCTCAGATCCTGGTGACTAATTGCTCTGCTAAGAGCATTTCTCCCAAGTTTCTTTCATAAGAAATGGTAACAAGGCTTTGATTTAGCTCTTCTTTTCCTTTCTTCCTGTCTTTTTTTCTCCCTTCCTACCCCAAATGCAGAAGCCCCTTTGATCGTGTGGGTTCAGGCTCCGTAACAAGCATCTCTGTTTGTGTCGGGAGTTGTCAGTGTGGTAACATGACAGCACAGTCTCCTTGTCACCTCACACACAATGAATTATTCCTTCCACTCTTTCTTTGCACCATCTCTGGGATAAATTACTGCTCCCAGATGGGTTTGTCACCCAGTGAAGCATCCTTAACCTCTGAGATGATCCCTGCCCAGCATGGAGTGTCGGCCACTGCGGCTCACCCAAGGCTGCAGCAAAACGTTGGAGTGGGGAATTGTCAGCCTAGCTTGAAAGCAAATTGCTTTGCCAATTTATTTTCTTTCTTGTGTATGAACATATTTTTCTTAAAGGGATGCTGTCACATTAAATATGGAGCTGCCAACTGCAGGCATTAAAAAATCATGGGTCGTCCCATTTTCCTTCCTCCCACTCTAAATTCTGAGAAAACAATAAATTCGGGGTTCTTTTTACTTGTCATCTGCCTTTCAGCTCGAGATGCTTTTGCAAACTTTTCCCAGCAGCTGGGAGATTTGGGAACTTCAGCACTGTGAGAAGTGCCATGGAACTGGGGCAGATGGGGCTGGCAGTGGGGTGGCCCCTCAGCCACATCAGGGTGTCCCTGGGCCCCTCTTCCCCAGGGCAGACCCAGAGCTCAGGAGCCTCCCCTCCCACCACAGCTGATGGGACTGAGCCATGTGCTGGTAAGGAAATCTTCCCCAAATCTGTCCGTGAAGGGCGTTCACTGTCAACAAGTTGCTGGGACATGGTGTCACTTTGTCACATCTCCTGTGACAGATGCAGAAAGTTCTTTTCAGCCTTTAGGTTTCCAAGCCCTTTTTTAGGGGAGGTAATGAAGGTAGTTTTGTTGCACTTTGACAAAGTGTGTTTCCACGCAGCCTTGATGAGCTGGGGAAGGGAATCAGGCATTTGTCACACTGAACAACTTCATGGCAGTTTCTGGAACATGTGTCTGATGGATCTGGGATGGGAGCGTGTCTGATCGGGTATCAGATATCAGAAATCTCTCATATATAAGAGATCCAATTGAAAACAGGTTCCAGGTGGGGCTGGGTCAGTGCTTTCCCTTATTTCTACTGCAGCAAATCTCCCTCCCACAGCTGCAGGTAGGGATAAGTCTCTTGCTACTCTTAAATTTTAAAGGAAAATCTCTTCCAAAGCTGCACTGTGCTGCAGCCTCGCAGCTCAGCGGGGCTCAGCTGCCCCCCAGCCCCACCACGTGGGCTCCAGCAGGGTGTTTGATAACATTGATTTTAATAAAGCTCTGGGCTTGTTTTGATGGACGGATCCAAAGCACTACATGGATTTAAACAGATCCCGTTGCAAATATCTCTATCTGATACCCCTGGCGTGACCGGACTGCAAATGTCACTTGCTTAGCACTATCAAATATTTAATTTGCGTTGTAATAGAGAGCCTTTGAGAGCTCCATCTTAAGCTGGAGGTCTCCTGTTAGCCAGCAGCTCTCCACAAATTCACTTAAAAAACAATTTCTGCCCTGAAAAGCTCCTGACCCAGATGTGGGAGTGAGGGGAGCTGGGAGGGAAGACCGTGCCCACCTCTGCTGTGGGAGCTGCTGGAACCCTGCTCATCACTGTAAGTGCTCATGGTGGGTGTCCTTACCTTTGCCCTGGGTGGGGGAAGGGGATTGGCAATGCCATCCCATGGTGCTTGTGCCAATGTTTGTGGCATCGTGTGTCCAGTGGCACCACTGCTGACCCTGCTGGTGGTGCCTGCGGTGGGGGTGGAGGTCCCCAGGAGCTGGCCTGGATCTCATTCTGGATCCTGCTCTTGTAGAAAATCATCTTTTCTGAGAACTTCCCTGTGGCAGCTTCAGCAAACGGTGAGGGGAACACAAGGTGCTGCCAGGGCTCAGACTCTCCCTGGGCATCACCTGCTTCTCTGTGTTTTATTTCCTAAGAGAACACAGTGGCTCTGTGAGACGTGGCTCTGCCCTAATCCTTGTGCTGACCACAAGAATCCCAAAGGATGCTGTGATCTTGTCAGGTTCTCCTCATCCAGCAGAGAGGCTGGAGGTGCACGGCCAGTGGGGGGGGGATGAATCATGGAGCCTCAGTCCTTCCTCTCCCCCTGCTCCCTGCACTGTGCTCACACCTGCAGCCAAACCCTGGGATGGAATGTCTCCCTCCCTGCCTCTGTTTGCTCTGTGTTTTCCCTGCTGGATTCAGAGCAGGTGGCACTGCCCAGGTTTTGCTTCCTAGAGTGGACAGGCACATTCCCTTCCCCGCTGCAGAGAAGCAGCATTATTCCCTCCATGGTGTCTCCTTCAGCTGGGTTTCAGCTGTCCTCGCTGCCGGGAGCAGGGCTGGGATCTGCTGATTCAGGGGACGCGCAGCCCTGAATGCGGTGTTAATGATCTTGATGTGCAAAGGAGAGGACAGGCGCAGTGGCACCGTGCTCCGTGTGATGCTCCCTGCCCTCCCGGGAGGCTGCAAGATGTCCCACTGCCCTTCAGCCTGTGCCAGTGGGGCTGAGGGGAACCCTGGAGAGCATCTAAGGGTAAGAACGAGGCGTTTTGGGGTTCAGAACTGAGGGTTGTGGGTGGTCTGAGCCCTGTGTGTGCCCTGGTCCCCGTGCCAGGAGCCAGCCTGCGCTCCAGAGCCCTTGAGGAGAGACGGCTCACACTAATCCTTGTTCTGACAACGGATGGTTTATGGACTGATCCTAAAATGTGCCTCGCTGTGGCATTAGCAGAGCATATGTCAGGGCTGGGGGCAGCTGCTTTGATGCACTGTTATGAAATGCTGGAAGTGCTGCAGGCACGGCCGGGCCCTCCAAAACCTGTGCTCTGCCTGGATCTGCTCAGCTCTCAGGCCAGGACACTGAAGCATCTCCTGATGCTACAGCAGGTCCCCTGGGCCACCTCCATGTCCAGGGCAGAGCCCCCTGTGCCCTTCCCATCCCTCCACCAGCCCGGTGCCTCTTTCTGAAGTTACACAGGGAATTCTCTGGGCTCAGCCTTCGAGGCAGCCCGGAAAGCTGCCCCGTCCCCCCATCTCCCTGTCACTGAGAGCTGCTGTCAGGTGCATCCGCCTGCTCTTGGCTCAAGGTGGCTCCCCCAGTGCCACCCCTGCCAGCTGGCGCCCGCTGCCCCGCGTGACGCTCCGGTTCTTTGGAAACTTGCTGAGCCACGGGCAACAACTCGGACGTGCCGGCTCTCGCCCGGAGGCTGCTGATGAGGGCTGATTTAGTGGCGATCGAACCGCATTTGAAGTGCTCCTTGAAATACGAGACAAGTGTCTGCAGCTCTCCAGGCACAGGGGCGGCTGCGGTGCCCTGAGGGCCCTGGCACAAGGGCAGGAGCCCGCTCGGCTCGGCGGTGCCTTCACCAGCACCAGGTAGGAGCTGCTGTGCCAGGCTGGGGTGCCAGGTGCTGCCTTGAAGAGGCATCGATCCTGAGCCCAAATGGGTGGGTGGGCTGGAAATTGCCTGTGCCAGTGGTGAGGGGTCTGTGAGGAGGCAGGATGGTGGGGCTGCTGCTCCAGGGGGTCTGGGGCTCCCTGGTGCCACATGCATGGCAGTGGCAGGATCACAGAGCTGCCTAATGCTGCAAACCCTGAGGTGATGGGATGCAGTGATTTGAGTTGTGCTTGAGATGTTCTAGCAGCTCTGGCTTTCCTGAGGGTCCTTGCAGGTGTGAACAGGGACCATGAAATTGGTCCCAACTCAGGGGGTTTTGGGGAATTTTGTGTCAACTGTTGGTGCCACTTTCATGCCAACACTTTCTTTTATTTCTGCTGCTTTTATTTACTGTTGTGTGTACTCAACTGGAGGCAAGGAAGGTGGATTCAGTAGAACGTAACTTACAGTGAACTCAAATGAGATTTTTTTTCCCTCCAGATTTCTTGCTCTCTTACCAAGTTTCTTACCTTTCTTACCACTTTCTGCTCAGGTGATGTTTTCCCTGATCCCATACTGCTGAATGGAGAGATCTCCAAAATAGCTCTCCTCAGGTCCCCTCAGCTCTGTGGCAAAGGCACTTTGACTTAGGGGGAGGTTCTGGTCCTGTGTGTTGGCTCTCTTGAGTTCAGTCCAAATAAAAGTCCCGTGGGACACAAACTGGTGCTGATGCAGGAGGGAGCACGAGGGTCCCTGCTGGGGTAGGACACTGAGAGAACATCCCTCAGGATGTTCAGGCTGCACGTGCATGGGAACCTCTGTCCAGGCTGGGATAACAGCACTCCCTGTGCTCAGGGTGTCCTTTATGGGTCTGCCCCCAGGTTATTCAGAATACAGGAAATGGTATATAAATAATGGGAATAATAAGGGGAATAATGGGGAAGGACCTGACCTGCTCCAAGCCTGCTCTCTCATCAGGATTTTGTAGCTTGGCCAGAACCCCACTGTCCCGCTGATGTATCTCATGCACAGCCAGTGGCTTTTCTGGGATGCTCTGGGATGCTCTGGGATACTGTGGGATACTGTGGGATACTGTGGGGGGCTGTGGAGTCCTGTGGGATACTGTGGGATGCTGTGGGATATGGTGGGATGCTGTGGGATACTGTGGGATGCTGTGGGATATGGTGGGATGCTGTGGGATACTGTGGGATACTGTGGGATCCTGTGGGATCCTGTGGGATACTGTGGGATACTGTGGGATCCTGTGGGGTCCTGTGGGATCCTGTGGGATACTGTGGGATACTGTGGGGTGCTGTGGGGTGCTGTGGGATACTGTGGGATGCTCTGGGATACGGTGGGATGCTGTGGGGTCCTGTGGGATACTGTGGGATGCTGCTTCAGCACAGTGTGTGGGCATGGAGCCACTTCCAGTGACTGCAGCCCGTGCGTGAAGTTCTGGTTTTTGGAGTTTGCTTTGCATTCAGGAGCTGAGTAAAGGATGGCCCAGCATGGGTCCCCTTCAAAAAATCAGCAGCCAAAGGGACATCCCCTGTGAGGCCATGGCTCTGAGGGAAGGGCAGCAAGAAGTGCAGGTGGCAGGGTGTCATCGAGGTCCTGGGAGGTGCCATTGGTGCTGATCAGCCAGGTCAAATCTGGGCAGTGGTGGGTGAGTGGCAGCTCATCTGCCCCATCCAGGAGAACCCTTGGGAAGACTACCCAAAAATTTGCAACTGCTTGTGATCCTCCTGCATGGAGTAGACAAAACCTCATCGGTCCTGGAGTGGGGTAGATGGTGGAGCTGGGATGTGATGACCCTGTGTTCTGAGCTGGATTTGGCTCAGAGCCCCTGAGCCACCCTGGAGGTGTCACTTAACCTTCACCTTGCTTTAGTTTTCCTCCTGTGAAAGGTAACAGCCCCCCAACCCCGGCCAAAAGTTCCTCAACGCTTTGCTGGAAAGGTGAAATCTGCCCCAAAGCAGCCGTCAGTCAGGGCACTGCCAGCCTGCACACGTGCCATGACCTGTCCCTGTGACCTGTCCCAGCCACCAGCCACCCGCTTTGTGGCCCTGACACCTGAGAAGCAGAACAGGCGCAGAAGAAATTAAGTGAATGAGACAACAAGTGTGTGTGCAATTAGGACAGACCTTCAAACGCCGGGACAGGAGTTGCTGCCTAATCAGAGCAACAACAGTGCCCGTTTTAAAGACGAGGGAGACTTTGGGGATACTTTGTCCACATAATGTTCCAATTTTAGCTCCGCGTCCTGGGATGTAATTGCATTAAAAATACCCGGGGAGGGGGAGGATGCCAAGGGCACCCGGCGACCTGCCTCGGCTGGCGTGTCCCCACCAGCGTGCCGCGTGTCCCTGAGGCCCCGTCTCACATTCCTGCTGCTGATCGTCTCCCAGATCTGCTTTCCGGTTGCTCTGCTAATGGTTATCCTGGGAAAGGCCTCCAGCTCTGTTAACAGAGTGGGAAAACCTCCCGCTCCTGTGGGCTAAACGGGACTATTGATGGGGTCACTCGTGGCCACCTCGGGGGTGCAGGAGGGCGCGGGATGGGGCCGAGACCCGCTGAGGAGAGGGGTGCGCACCCGGTGGGGGTGAGTGGCGGCGCACCCCCGCCCAGCGACGGGGACCGCGCTGCCTTCTGTCCCCGCTGTCCCCGCTGTCCCCAGTCCCCGCTGCCTCCTGTCCCCGCTGTCCCCNGAGACCGCCCCGACTCCCCGCCGGGCCCGAGGACCGAACCCTCCCAGCCTGCGGGGTGCTGAGTGCTGGGGCGCGGCCACGCCGACACGACCAGCGGGGTTTGGGGCAGCCTGAGCCGAAGCCCCCGGTGCGCTCCGCGCTGCCCGAGGAGCGTGCGGGCGGCTGAGTCCCGCACGGGCCCCACGCAGCCCTGCCGAGAATGCCAGGACATCCCTGCGGGGCACCCTTGGGTCCTGCCCGGCCACCCACAGACGCCCCGGCCCCTGCCTTGGCCCCTTGCCGTGCCTGCGGGTATTTGCAAGCCGCAGCTGCCAGCTCCAAGGCGGTAACTGGATCACAGGGCTCGGGTGACCTTCGCGCCTCCGAGGCTGTTCTGGATGTCCCACCGATTCCCGGCTCGGGGTCGGGCAGCAGGAACAGTGTCCCTGCAAGGCAAAGGCCGCTGGAGGGCTGTCCCCAGCTGACCCCAGGCCTTCCACGGGCAGCTCTTCTCTGTGGTGTTGCTGTGGTGTTGCATCCAGCTCCTAATGCAAGTTGGTCCCACAGAGCTCCATGTTCAGGACAGGCACCTGCTGGTGGCCGACGGTGCCAGTGCCAGCCCTTCTCCTGCCGTGGTGGGGACGGGCTCTGGGACACCCTCACCGCACACGAGTCCTGCCAGCTGAATCTCTTGCCTGCAGAGAGCTGGTTCCATCCTAACTCTGCCTTGGGCCAACCCACAGTGCTGCCCACGAGTGAACAGAGAGACTTGATCTGACACAAGGAGTGTCGTCTAGAGCTGGAAACTTGGAAGAAGTGGGTTATTCTCTGCTCCAGCACTAACCTCCTGGGAATGCTGCTGCTCGTGTCATCTTGCCCAAACGCTGTTGCACTTGCTCAGGGATCCCCTCAGATTCAGACACATCACAGGCTGTGCCTGTGTTGGCCTCTCCTGCCTCACCTGGCACCCGTTCCTGTCCCTCTGTCCTCACAGTGGGTCTGTCCTTCCTCCCGCAGGCATGAAGCGACCCCTGAGCCCATCCCACAGCCCCGAGAGCGCAGTGCAGCTGGTGGAGGAGGCCAGCTGCCCCCCCAGCCAGCCCGAGCAGCGCATGAAGAGGGAGAAGAAGCACCAGTCGTTCACACTTTGCGAGGTCTGCAATATCCAACTCAACTCGGCTGCACAGGCGCAGATCCACTACAACGGCAAGTCCCACCAGAAGCGCCTCAAGCAGCTAAACAAGGGGAAGATGCCATCAGCCCAAGGTAGGAGCCCACCCAGCAGGTCAAGGTTGCCCAAAGGCTGCCCTTGCTCTGGCACAGCTGCTCTTTTGGGCTCATGGAAAGTTTGGAAATGCTTGATTTTGCCCTTGGCATCTGTCACTTGCTGGTCTACCTGAACTGCAGGGCTTCCCCCAGCTGTCACTGCTGGTCCTCAGATGGTTTTGGGGCCCAAGAGGCCACACTGCAGCAGCAGAGGGATGGACATATGTGTGTCTGTCCACGTGCAAGTGTGGTTGTTGCTCCTCTGTCTTTGTGGGTGTCTTCTTGAGTTCTGTAGATGGTTTGTGCAGCGGGGACACGTGTGTCCAAGGTTGGAGTAGCTGTCAGTTGCTGGACTACTGGATGCTGCTTTGCAGGTGCCAACCTGACCGTGTCCCTCCAGACTCCTGCTGTGCACTTCTCCTGTATCTGTGCTGAGTTTGTTCCAAAATGCTGCTCAGATGTTGGTGCTGAGGCCCCTCACCTGTTGGCTGCTCAGGGATGCCGGCACACGGCAGGAATGCTGGCCCTGCAGGTGCCGTGCTGCTGGGCAGGAGCTTGTGCAAGGGCAAGGACTCACTTGCCCTCTGTGCCATCTGCCAGCATTCACCTGGCCGGGCCCAGCTGGCTGCTGCAGATTTTATGCACAAAAGCAGGGAAATGTGCCCAGAAATGTCACCCTGTCACCATGGCTGACCTGCTCCGCCTGAGCCTTTGGCTGTGAGGGATTGTCATTAGCAGCAAACCAAGGGAATTGCACAGAATCACTGAATGCTTTGGGATGGAAGGGACCTAAAAGGTTATATGGTTCCCTGCTCCTGCCCTTGCTAGAGACTGGGAAGGCTGAAGCCATAAATTCCTAGCATGGCAATAGTCATCTGTGTGCCAAATCCTGCCCTGACTGGTGCTGGTTTTGTTTGGGTAAGGCCTGGGATATGCAAAGGAGGAGGTCTCTTCATCAGCATTACTGACAGATGGAAATATCGCCGGCTATTTTAATGGGGATAGGGCTCATAAATTCCAGCCTGCAGCTTCCAGCTTCTCCCCTCGATCTGGTTGTGGCCTGATGGGAGGCTGTCCAGGGATGCATTTCCTACTGAGCCAAAGAATCTTGGAGCATGCCAGTCTGCTCTTTGTGCTTCTGCACCGTCCCTGACCTCTGCCAGTGTGGCACCCCCGGGGCCCCGCGCTGTCGGCCCCACGCTCTGAGCTCTGCCAGGCACGGCGCGGCCGCTCCTGCGTGCACAGAGCTCTGATCTGCTTGTGTGGGGAAACTGCAGGCAGCAGCTGCTCCCTGTGCCTCCCTGTCCCTCCCGTTCCCGCCGGAGCTGACCTTTCCCTGCACTTTTAGTTAGAAATGTCACTTCCAGCGTTGTCACTGTGAGCCTTTCCCAGCCTCCTGAGGCGTGAACCTGGGTGGCTGGGAACTGACTGATGTGACTCCTGTGTCCCCTCTGCACCGGCAGTGCCACTGGAACTGGGGGTACTTGATGCCATATGTGTCCCCCCAAAATGCAAAGGGGACCAGCCCTGTCTTGAGGACAAGTGCAGGACAAGCTCCTGGCTGGGCTGCAGCGCATGGGCAGGAGGGCACAGGCAGGGCTGGCAGAGCAATGGGGTGCTGGGGAAACCCTGCCCTGCCTCATCACACTCCTCTAGGAGCCCTTCACCAGATCTGCACCTTTGAGTGCTGAGAAAATGCATCTGCCTGCAGTCCTGGGAGCAGTCACCCTTCTTGGGCAGCTGCCTGCTCTGGGGCTGGGCTCAGCCTGGCACAGCCCACAGACAGGAATGGCTAACACGGGTCTCCAGTGGCGTGTCAGCACTGGGGGAGTCTTGGGAGGTTAAAGACTGGATTAAATTAAGTAATTGAGTTAGACAAAGATGGGATGTTCCTCTGGGCTGGAATCTCTGTCTCATGCTGACATCTACAGCTACATCAAAGGCAGCTTCCCAGCCACCACTCAGTCTCCCTGTTCCCCTCTGGCTCCTCGGATCTGCTCTTCCTGCCCAGGCTGTGATCGCTGGCGTCTCGTGCAGCAAAGCTGCAGAGGAGCGGCGCTGGCAAACATGCTAATCAGAGTCATTACAATTCATTAGCTCTGTACCAGAAAGCCCCCAACTTAAAAACAAATTATTGCTTATTAGAGTTTTCATTTTGCAGGACAGATCCCAGATCCTTGTTGTCCTGCGTGGAATCATGGTGAAGGTGGTGATTAGATACAGGGTGCCCACAGATGAAAGACGTTTTCGTGCCGCAGATGCCAGTTCTAATCCAACTGGGTCACGAGTGATTTAATTACTGCCTGTGATTTCCCAGGGAGCCCAGGCGATCTCAGCTTGCTCTCAGAGTCCTTGGGAACCAAACCACAGTCTGGTGCTGAATGAGCAGGAAGAGCTGAGCCACCCCAAAATGGGGACCAGTGGCTGCAGGGGCATGGACAGGGGGCTGCTGCTTCCCCTCATCCTGGATCATCTCTGGGGCTCCTGTGGCAGGACAGGCTGAGCTGGAGCATTTCAGAATTTACACCCTGATCCATCGCTCTCCCCAAAAGTCCTTTCCACCAGTGTCTCGAAAAAGTCACGGGATGTAAAAAACAGCTCGTGCACGCTGATACCAGAGCATTGTGTCTGGGCTCTGCCAGCCCCCATCTCCCTGAAAGGCAGTGGGAAGCACTCTCCTTTGGAGCACCAGGCTCTGGTTTCCCTGGTAAATCTGAACTGACAGCATCTCATACCCCTTTGGCCGGGGTCCGCGGGAAGGACACACTGTTCAGGCATCTCCTGTGCCCGGGGGGCTTCACACAAGCCCCGAGCCCAACTCAAACCACTTTTCTTGGCTTTGGAAGTTGCTGAGCTGCTCCCCCAAACCAAATGCCAAGGCAGGGCTGAAGCACCTGGAGGCAGCTGTGCCCTGAGGCTGATTTGTGTCACAAGCTCTTCCTCCTCTCCAATATCCTGTGGCATTGAGCACCCTCACCCTCTCCCTGCCTGCCCGGTGCTCTCACCCCGCCTCACACTGGGGCTGCCTGGTGCTGTCCCCCCCTCGGCCACACAGCCCTGGAACAACAGCTCCTTGCAAAGGGAAAGGTCCTGGTTTTCCCAATTATCTGCTGAAATGTCTGTCCATGCGTGTTTGGGAGCAGAAAGGTTTGAGATGAGCAGAGAAATCGCTGTGACAGCTTCAGCATCACTGGGCCTGCAGCAGAGAGCGGGGCCCCCGGCAGGGGACGTGGGGACCCCGGGGAGCCTGGGCTGCTCTGGGAGTCACAGGGGGCTGGCAGCTGCTGGTGGGATTATCTTGGGTTTCACCGGGGGTCCCAGATGAGCTCCATGATTTTGGCAGAGAGCCCACTCCCCTTGAATGGCTCCTGCAGAGCTGGGGTGGTGGTGCCTGGGGCTGGGCTGTCGCCTGTTGCACTGACCAAGGAGCTCATGGTTGTGGTCTGGGAGAGCCCTGCTGAGAGACAGCTCCTGAAAACCACCCGGAGCAGCGCCTGGGGTGGAGAGCAGCAGAGGGAGGGGAACTGGTGGGTCTGACCATGACACTGGTGGGTGTGTGATCCCACTCTGTGCTGCTGCTCCGTGGTCCTGGGCCATGTTCCTTTTCCATGACCCTGCTCTGTGTGTTCTGGCACCTCGTTCTCAGCTGCATTCCCTCCTCCTTCCCCCACTGCTCTCTGCTGTGGCAGCCTCTCAGCTGTTCATTACCCAGCAAACGGGTGCCAGTCCATTTCAGCCACGTTCAGTGGGGCTTTGTCTGCAATAATCCCAAGGTATTGATTTAAATAGTTTGCAAACATGTGGGATTAGGGTCTAATTGGGACTAATCGGGGTGCAGCAGTCATGTCACCACTAGGTTGGAGCTGGGACAGTCTCACATCTGCCCTTGATGGAGCTCCCAGCCTTGCCCAGCCTTGCTGCTGCCAGGACCTGCTCCAGCAATGCCAGAGGAAATGTTCTTTCTTGCTTCCTCCTGCAGCAGTTTGCTGCTCTCCTGCTTTTGGGACTTTTTGGACAAATTTGGCAGGGACAGGCCAGTATCTGGCTGGCGTGGGAGCCTCTTCACAGCATCCATTGCTGGGTACACTGGCAGCACATCGGGCTCTCCCAAACTTTCCAATGGCAGATCCATGCCCAGCCCAAGTGTTTAAGGGGTTTTAACACTTGGCTGGGACAGACCCTGCATCTGCCAGGTGCTTGGGACCTTGTGCCCAAGCAGCACCAGGGTTCAGATTTTAAGCTTCTGTGAATTTATGAAGGACAAACATACGGAGTCCTCCTGCTCCATTGGCCTCGGCTGCTCCCTTCAGCTGTGAGCAAAGATGAGCAAAAATAGCTTTTCAGATCAGATTTGAATAACCTGGAATCTCAGTGGGAGAAATATAATGGTTTTTTCACATCTTAAAGATGCTGGCTGGGATCAGGAATAATGTGAAGAAGCTGAACTGGGTAATTGTACATTTATCTTCCCTCTGCTCACTCCCAGGCTTCTCCCTTCCCATTGGGGCATAGGGATGGGGTGCAGGGATGTCCCTTGGGGCTCCTGGGGGCAGAGCTGGCAGGGCTGAGAAGGGGAGGGATTTACCCCTGCCACTGGGAACTAGCAGAAAAGCCCTGTTTCACTAAATGCTCTTTTTCTACCAAAAAACCCCGGTTTCTGAGGGGAAGGGACCTGTGGGTGCCATGTGAGAGGTTGCACATGAGCCCAGACCCTGCACATCAACTTTGTGCTGGCCCATGAATCCAGGGCAAGCTGCTCCCTTTCTAAATCCTCAGAAAATACCCCATTAGCTTGCTGTCCCTCTGAGAAGCCCAGCTATTCAGCTTTCTGTGGATTAATAACTGTAGCATAATTAATATCTGATTTTATTGAGTCAGTAACTTCAAATAGAAAATGAATTGATTAGCGGTCAGCTTTGGCTGGAAGGTTTTTGGGGTGTGGAGCCTTCTTCACCAGGACTCTGACCTCTGGCTCTGCACCCCAGTTCTGGTCAGAGCTTCAGGGATATTTTCCCCTGACACACTTATTCTAAAAAGATCCTTTAAATTTAAACTCTTGGCCATAAAATGACACAGAGAAGCCACAGGGCTTTTCTTGTGCTGCTGGGGCATGAAGGAGGTGGGAGCCTCTCATGGCAGGGGCTTGGGTGCTCAGGTGGATGCTCCAGCTGCATCCATGGCAGGGCTTTGCCTTAAGAAATATAGAGACCAAGCCAAAATACATCAAGGTCAGATAATATAAATCAAGTATCATCTTTGTGTGGGCTGGTGGGGGCTGCTTGGGCCATGCGAGTGTCAGGGTGCCACTGATGTGGTGCTGGCAGAGGCTGTGCTGCTGGCAGTGGTGATTTTTCCAAAAAAAATCAGCAGGAAGTTGCCTCGTGTTATTTTTAAGCCCTGCAGTTGTGAGCCATTCCTCTTTAATCGCGGATTTTGCTGTCACTTTCTTCCAGTCGGTTTGCTGTCAAGTTGCCTCAATAGCGTTTCACGGCCACTCAGCTCAGGGCTGCCACACACGTGACATTAATTAGAAGTGGATTAAGAACAACGAGGAACATGTAGCCATGGAATATTTCACAATTTCCCACGTAGCATCAGCTCAGCAGATTTAGAAGAGGAAACCTGGCGTTTATTTTAAGCGGGGGAAAAAATGGTCAAAGCAGCAGCTAAACTGTGAGCGTGTCCCAGCCTGTCAGCACCCGCTGGTCCCCGTCCCGAGAGAGCTCTGAGCCTGAAGGGGCCTTTTCCAGAGCTCCATCGGCAGCTCTGAGCAGGGCTGAGGTCCCCGGGATGGGGGTGATGTCCCCTTAGGAAGGTGCCCGGTGCTGGGGATGCTTTAGGGTCAGGCTCCTAGCTCTTGTGGCCACCCCAGGAATCGATCCGAACGCATCTTGTTTGGAGGGCTTGGCTTTGCCCCCCGAGCACTTGGGGGCTGCTGTGTCTTAAACATCCCCAGGGAGGGCTGAGAGGGACCTCGGCACCCTCGGGGGGCTGAGAGAGACCTAGGCACCCTCGGGGGGCTGAGAGGGACCTCGGCACCCTCGGGGGGCTCTGCTGTTCTCAGGAGGAGGCAGCCACCGTCCTGCTCTGACACGGGAGAGGGGCGAGCATCCTGCAGCATCCCGCAGCTGCATCCCGCAGCTCCCCGCTCCCGCCCCGGCTGTCACGGGGGATCAGAGGTGCTGCATGGAGCAGGTCGTGCCGGGCTGTGCGTGCGAGGGCTGCGCGGCCGCCCCGTGCCCGGGCGCCGGCCCAAAGAGCAGCGGGACTGAACGGGGGGGACTGGGAAGGGGTGACAGCCACGGGGAAGTGACTTGTCCGCGGCTCAGTGATGGAAAAGCAGCTCATCCCCCCCGGCCTCCAGCCTCGGGCCCCTCTCCGTGCCCGCTGTGTCCCTGCGTGTGTGTGCTGCTCGCCCGGGGGCACGGGAGGAGCGAGCGGCTGGATCCAGGCGAATGGGGAGGGGAGGGCAGGCAGGTCGGGGGAGCTGGGGGAGGGCAAGCAGGGGGTTGTGGGTAGTGTAGAGCTGTCACTGTGATTTAGGGTCGGCTGCTTAAACTGTTTTATGTTCCCAGACAGTAAGTCGTAAGCAATATAAAATTTTCTCTGAAGAGATGATCTCCCCTCGTCATGCTTCTGCCTCTTTCCCCGAGTGAGCTCTCCTTTCCATAACCCCATGGTGTCAGTGCGGGTGTGCAGAGGGAGAAAATGGGATTCTGGCTTTTGGAGCCATGTCCACAGCCTGGGATTGGGGATCCAGGGGGATCCAGGGCACTGCTCTCTGGTCCTGGTGCTGCTGGGAGCAGAGTGGTGCAGAGCTCTGGATGAGCTGGCTGTGAGGGACTGCTGTTGGTAGCCGTGTGTCCTTCCAGCACAAGGAGTGTGGCCTTTCCCTGCAGCCTCCCAGGCTGCCCCCAACTGCTTTTGGAGCACTGAGTCGGAGCTGTTGGAGCTGTTGGAGTTGTCAGAGCTGTTGGAGTTGCTGGAGCAGTTGAAGCAGAGCTGGCACTGCCTGCAGGCACTGCCTGCTCACCTCAAATTCAGTTCCCTTCCTTTTTCATGCCCCTGAGTTATCGCTGCTTTTGGACAGCTTGCCCACAACAATGCTCCAGCTCACTTTTGGTATTTTCTGCAGCCACAGATTTACGAAGGATATTTTAATTTATCTGGCTGTTGCTGTGCCAGCTGGAGTGTCTCGGTGTGCTCTGTGTTGTGGCACTGGAGTGTTTGCCCAGATGAACTCCCTGGGCACCAGCAGCTCCTGAGGGGCCAAAGCTAATAAGGAACCTGATGGGCAAGACCAGAGACAGCATCACCCCTGGCTAATTAAGAATCCAGAAGATTTTGGATTGTTGGTTTCCATGCCAAACCCCAGTTGACTCCATATGGGTCCTATGGCCCTCCAGGAAATCTGCACTGGGCTAGGGGGGACCAAAGTATTGTGGCAAGGTGGAACCCTCTGCCCTGTCCCTTCCAGGAGGGCCCTCCTCAATTAGATGGAAAATCTTAGTCTCTCTCTCTGCAACTATTTCCAGGTGTAATTTCCACCCCTTTTCTTGATAATTAAATATTTCTAGGTCATCCAGTTTCTCCACCCTATTCACAGACGTGTCCTGGATGCCTTTGTAATTAGCTATCTCCCTGGGAAAGATGAAGGTGGGAGGCACAGCCCATTGCTCCACTACCAAAGCCCTGCCCACCTTGGCTCATCCTTGGGGGTCAGAGCTGGGGGTGTGTGTCCCCCAGGGTCGCCAGACCCCTCCACTGACACAAACCTCCCACATTTGCTCCTTTTAAATGCCTAAAAGCAGAAATCTGCAGGAAGGATTAATTAAAAAATGGGGGATTAATTAAAAAAAATGGATCTGGTGGGCACTGTGAACTCAGCAGTTTGGCAAGTCTCTGTTTATCAGGGGGGTCATGGGGGACTGTGAACCACAAACCCCATTCTCTTTGTGTGGGAAGCCCCTCGGGGGAGGAGGATTCAGCCCTTAAAAAATGTTACTTTAATCCTGAGCAAACTCAGGAGCAGGAAAGGTCAGCGCCTGCCTTCCTGGCCCGGCAGGGATGAACCGCCGGCGGCTGCTTCAGCCGGAGCCTTCTGCTTCTGACGGGGCTCAAGTTACAGAGCAGAAGAAAACCGATACACATCCTCCAGGTGTATCAGTCCTGATCCTATCTGGCGTCTTTCACCCCCAAATTATACCCTAAATCCTTGCTGAACAAAGTCAGCCAGAAAGGCTCTGGAAGGCTCAGCAGACTTGGGCAGGGGAGCAGTTCTGGCTGGGCTTTTATCCGTGTCTCCCTCCTCCTTTATTGATGTGTTCATTGCCCAGTTCTGGTCACTATTTGCCAGGCTGCCTCTGGAGTCTAAGGCTGGGAAGAGCCAGTCCTGGATGTCCCTCAGCCAGCAAAGAATTTAACATTGCCCTCAGTAGGGTTCGGAGTAAACCCTCTGTTGTGGTTCTGGAGTCTGTTGTCACAAAAAACCCAGTGAATTGGTGACATTGGTGCACCAAATGAGCCCGAGCACCCTCCCCTTCTCCCTGCCCTCCCTCATCCTTTAAGCCACAGGCAGGATTTCAGCAGACCTGCCCAAGCAAGCCCGGCTCTACCGCAAAATGCTCCCCCCTCTTAAATGCCTGTTTGGGATTTGCCTCTCCCGGGATGGGTGTGATGAGCTGGGGCCTGGGGCCATTTCACAAGAAACCCTCTGGTTCCATCCCCACGCTCTCGGGATGCTCAGCCATCTGTGTCCCACGTGTGGATATCAACCTGTGTTGGAAAGTGCTGGCCACGAGGGGTTCTGGCATCTGACCTGTGTCGGCTCTGGGGGTTTTTTTAGGGCCTCCCACGGGATGGTGGAGCTGGTTGTCATGGCCCCTGGGCACCCTTCTCAGCCACTCCGGGGTAGATGCTTCAGCAGCTTCATCCCACAGAGGAGGTTGTGGGGAGCTGCAGCCACGGGCTTTGCTCCCTGGGGTGTGGGGCAGCACTGGGAGGGGGATGTGGGTCTGGACCCTGTGGGAGGGTTTGTGCTGCTGCCATACGCCAGCTCTGGGGTACGTGGACAAATATAGCAAGTTATGCACCGGACGGACCCACACTGCAGAGCTGGGAAATTCCAGTGATGCGCTGGGCTGGGAGGGCCGGAGGCGTTAATGGCAGGGGCTGTAATCAGCACCTGCAATTAGCCTCCGCTCCAGCTGGCCTCAAAGGCTCGGCCACAAAGTGCAGCATCCCACACCGCCGTTCCTCCCTCCCAGCCCTCCGTGATACTCCAGCTCGAGCCCTTTCAGCCGTGGCGATGCCGGCTGGGACCTGCTCGCCTGGCTGGGATAAATGCAGCGAGAATCACAGCTGGGAGAGGATTTACTGAGGGAATTGCTGGGGAGAACTGAAGGGGCTGGTCAGGGCTGGGGGCAAATGAAGGATGGAGCGGGGGTCAGGGCTGTACATCGGTCCAGAGGGGCTGGAGGTCAGGAGATGCCAGACTTGCTCGTGGCTTGTGGTTATCCCCGCGGAAAGGAGAACAGCCATCGTTCTGGGATGGGCGAGCCCTCTGCTCCTCCCAGTCTTTACATTTCCAGCTCCCTCTGCTCGACGCTCCTTGCAGTAACGCCGAACTGCTGATGACATTAAACAAATTAATATCGGGTTTAAATAGCCTGCGGGAGGCCGGGCCAGGCGTGCGGGGCCAGCTGTCAATCCCGGATTAGCGAGTGCCCCGGCTAAACTTACTGCTGCTGTTAACGACCCTGACAGCAACACCCTGCCCGGGGCTCTGCCAGTGCTGCCCTGGTGCCAGCCCAGCCAAGGTGAAGTCTGGGAGAAAGACCCATGGTGTGCCCTGGCCCAGCAGCAGTGCCCAGAGGGGCCCTGATGGCTTCAGTGCTTTTCAGTGCACCAGAATTCTGTAATTTACCCCAAAAGTGCCTAGTCTGGCTGTGGCACACGAGAAGGGACTCAGGCATCTCATGGTTTAAAAGGTTCATTTTCACTCTGCTTATGGCCCAGTAGTTTCTGCCCAGCTCATTTGACTTGAGAAAAATATTTAATTCCTTCCGTGTTCTTGTCTCCCATTCAAGGAGGCAGGGGAGGTGATTATTTCCCCTTTTCACAAGCAGGTTTTTCATTTCCCTGTTTAAAGGGCAGCAATGTAAGTCACGAGCCTCACCTCCCAAGAAGAATCCAAAAATCAGCACAGAGAAGGTGCTGCCGTGAGGAGCCCAGCTGCCACAGTCTTTGCTGATGAGCTGATGGGGAGGGCAGCAGGCCCTGGGCTCATGAAAATCCCAATCATGGGGGGCTGAGATGAGCACCCCACCCGGGCCAGGCTGCCCGTGCCCACTCGTGTCACCCCACAAGCTGATGGCACGGTTGGGTCAGACCCTGTGTGCTTCCAGCACTCGGGGCTGGGGCTGAACGGAGCAGGGACGCGGTCACCGGGCAGGACACGGTCCCTGCTGCCGGGGAGCCTCTCCCGGGCTCGGGGCGGGGGCTGCCGCTGAGTCTGCCCTCCCCGACCAAACCGGGCGGTGGAGACCCACAAGGACATTTCAGCACGTGTCACCACCCCAAAGCAGTCGTCCGAGAGGACTCTGCGAGCGAGCCCCGGGGGTGCAGCGCAGCCGTTGAGGGCTCCCTCCCCTCGCCCCAAGTTTCGGGGCTCGGGCAGCCCCGGCGCGGGGGCGGCTGTGCGGGGAGGGGAGCGCCCGGTCCCCCCGCCCATTTCCACGCTGATACCCGG
This sequence comes from Peucedramus taeniatus, assembly GCA_013400575.1. Lineage (NCBI taxonomy): Eukaryota > Metazoa > Chordata > Aves > Passeriformes > Fringillidae > Peucedramus > Peucedramus taeniatus. The sequence goes on from WBNO01015999.1 coordinate 66,598, forward strand.
CACCTCCGGCAGCTTCTCCCCCCGCGCTCCTGCGGGGCCGAGGC
>WBNO01015999.1:73461-98068 GCA_013400575.1 Peucedramus taeniatus
ACTCCCCGCTGCTTTTTGTTTTATTTTTGGCTTTGCGTTGCTTGGCTGGGTTTGGTTTTTTGGTTTTGGGTTTGGTTTTTTTTTTTTTTTAATTTGATGATTTTAATTTTTTTTTTCCTATTTAAAATCTGGGAAGTTGGCAAGCCCCCCACCCCAAAGCTTATGGCAGCTTTTCCATGGTACGTATGTAGGGGCGGGTGAGCGGGGTGGGCACGCTGGGCTGGGCGCTGGGGCTGCTCCGCTCACCCTCAGGGGCACGGCGAGACCGCAGCCGGGGCTGATGCACCGGGGACAAGGGTCAGCGCAGTGCCTTGTCCTCTCACAGCTAAATCCTGCTCCTGCCCAAACTTCCCGGCGGGGGGAGAAGCAGGCGGGGGGGGACCGGAGTGTGAGCCCCATCCCGAGCTGCTGCCGAGTCCCCCACGATGCGCAGTGCTGCTCTTGCCCGTGGGCAGCAGCAGTGCGGGCTGCTGGGCTGGTGCCAGAGCGCCGCGGGTGCTGCGGGAATGGGTGCTGTGGGAAGAGGTGCCACGGAGCTCCGCTCCATCCCAACCCCCGCCCCGGCCTCGTGCATCCCACACACTAATTGCTCCTCTTTTTTCTTTTCTTTCCAAGGCAGCAGCTTCTGCTGGAGCAAGTGCTGGGGGGGGNGGGTCAGTGACAAGGAAAGAACACAGGAATGCTCCTCCTGGGGCCATTGCAGCCAGGAGCTCGGTGCCCGCCCGGCGCAGGGATGGATGGGGTCGCTGTGCCAGGCTCATGACGGTGCAGGTCACTCCAGGGCCACCTGCAGCGTTGTCCAGGGCACCCCTGGGGAGAATTGGCTCCGTGGGAGCGGGTGTTCACAGCACTGGGAGTCGTGGTGTTGTTCTAACTCCTGGAATGTGAGGGTTCCTTCCCCCTGCTCCCACAGTACTGTGGCAATGGCTCTGGTCTGGGGGCTCGTTCTTCAGAAAAACCCCAGGTTCCTCATCAGTGTCGCAGCAAGTCACGTGCACTGATGGTATTCCCCAGTTTCCCTGCTGCTCAGTGTCCATGTTCTTTCTTTTTTCCTCTGTGTTTTGGTTCTCCCCCTTCCCCATGCAGCGCTGGGTTCTTCCCCCTCCTCTCACCAACACCTTTATCAAGGCTCAGTTTGGATTTTCAGTCCAGTTCATGGAGAAATGTGAGGATCAGACTGAGTGGGCCTGAAGTGTAGGGATGAGTTCAAGTGAATGCTTAAAACCCTTCAGGTCCTGGTTTGGTTACATGTTTAAGTGCTTTGCAGCCTCTAGCTCAGTAGATATTTGGGAGCCTGGCCTGAGTGGATCCGATGTGTCACCCCCTGGGAGGGACACTGGGATGCCCTGAATGTGCAGAGCATGGCTCTGCTGCCATGGGACCTGCCATGGCTTCGGCAATTCCCTGGAAGAGAGACAAGCCGGGCAGGACTGAGAGCACACGTGTACACACAAGCACGTGTGTCTGAGCTAGCTCCCAGTCACCCTTGTTCTGCTCCAGGGCCCTGGCACTCACTGCCAGCAGCGGATGCTGCTCCTCTGGGGCTGAACGCTCTTTTTTGGGTGTTTCAGCCAGTGCTGAGCCTTTCTCACCTTCCTCCCAGTGCCAGCACAGTGGGGAAGGCGGCTCTGGGGGGAAGCGTGTGGGTGTTCCTCTGCTGATGGAACCATATGTGCGTGTGCCAGTCCCACCAGTGGCACCGAGAGCTTTTGGTGGTGCTGCTGAGGTGCTTGATGGGATCCCCCTGTGTGGTGCTGGGGGTGTTGCACAGCCTGACCTGCCCTCAGCACCGCTGTCACTGCTGCTGTCACCGTGCCACTTGGCTTGTGCCACCACAGCCGAGCCCTGGCTGAGGTTTGCAGGGCCCTAATCCCTTTCCCTTGTGTCTCTTTCATCTCCAGTCGGACCAAGAGAGTGGTAATTGACCTTCTTACTAAATTAAATGTGCACGCTGCTCCTCAAGGCACGGTGCGGTTCAACCGTAGTTGATTTCCCAGCCACAGCAGTATGGTGCCACCAGGGAAAAAGCCAGCTGGGGAAACTTCCAATTCCAATAAAAAGTGTAAACGCTATTTCAATGAGCACTGGAAGGAAGAATTTACCTGGCTGGAGTTTGACTATGAGAGGAAGCTCATGTTTTGCGTAGAGTGTCGGCAGGCGCTGGTGAAGAACAAGCACGGTAAAGCGGAGAACGCCTTTACCGTGGGCACGGACAACTTCCAGCGCCACGCGCTGCTGCGGCACGTCACCTCCGGCGCGCACCGCCAGGCGCTGGCGGTGAACCGGGAGCAGCTGGCCTTCGAGACCCGTGTCCACGGCCACCCCGAGCTGCACTCGGTCATCAAGGTGGAGGTGAACCCGGCGAAGGTGGCCGTCCTCACCACCGTCTACTGGATGGCCAAGGAGGAGATCCCGGATGAGAAGTGCTCCTCCCTGCTCAACTTCCAGAAGTTCAACCTGTGCCAGGCGCTGCTGGCCTCGGAGCACAGCGAGTACTACCACCCTGGCAGCGTCAGGGAGATGCAGGTGTGTACGGGGGGCTGGGGGGCTGCACCTGGGTGGCCGCTGTGGCGCGTGGCCGCTGCTCCTGGCACTGCGGGGACGGTGCCCGCGCCCACCGAGCTCCCCGAGCCTGCCAGGCTGCTTTGCGGGATGAAAGCCAATTGTCTCAGGAGTTCAATTAGCACACGAGCACTGTGGGTTTTGCCTCTTTTGCCCTAAACTGAGTGATCAGAAAGATCAAGTAGCCGGAGAGTTTAAGAGGGATTTCTGAATTTTACGATCTCTTCATGCCTGCTAAAATCAAATTTAATTTTTAGTGAGTCTTGGCCGTTTGCCAGGCATTTCAGCTCTCTGCAGAGCCTTATTTTGCTACAGATAGACTAAACCCACTAATTAGGTTTCCCAGCCTGTGGTGATCCTTGCAGCACTCACACACACAGACGAAGTTTTCCCTCCAACCTGGGGAGTTTGCCTGAAATGGGGGAAGTGTGATTAAATGAGTAAAGATTGAAAAAATGTTGCCATTTTGCTGCTGCTCCTGCCCCTGCTGGGCCAGTGAAGTGGAACTGCTGGAGTGGAATGGGGCAGGTGGGTTCCTGGTATCCTGCCTCACTGCCAGCATAGGTGGAGCTTGGGAAGGGGATGCTGGGGGCTGAGGGGTCAGTGCTGCTGGTGGTGCTGTGTCCTGCTGCATCTGTGGGGCTCTGACCCCAAGCTCAGGACAGGAACCCCCAAGCTCTCAGCAGCTTCCCATGGTTCTTGAGCTGCCAAACAGGAGCTGGAGGAGAAGGCTTATTAAGGAAAAAGAAAGGTGTTTCCAGCCTCTCTGTGTAAGGGCTTTTCCCTGGCTCGGGGCTCATGCACTGCAGGAGCCTGTGGGTGGGAGCCCACCTCGCTCACTCTGTGCCAACTGCTGCACATCTCCCACTGCCTCTGAATCTCATTTGTGTTTCTCTCTCCCTCCCTGCACCCCTCCTTCAACTGGCCTAGGCAGCCATTGCCAAAGTCCTCCACAACGAGGACAGGCACAGGATCAAAGCCTCGCCGTTCATTGGGCTGGTGGTGGATGAGACAGTGGACGTTCTGGAGCACCGCAGCCTCGCCATGTTCACCACCACTGTCTCCCCCTGTAACGGGCAGACCTCCACCACCTTCCTGGGCAGCTTCGAGCTGCCCGCTGGGGAGGCCTCCACTGTGGCAGGCAAGGTGGGTGAGGTGATGCGCTCCTTCGGCATCCCCACCATGAAGCTCACCTGGCTCAGCGCCGACAGTGCCTCGCTGGTGGCCGAGAGGCTGAGCGGGGTGGGGACAGCGCTGACCTCGCTCTGCCCGCTGCTCACAGAGGTGCACTGCCTGTCCCACGGCACCTCCCTGCTGCTGGCCGAGAGCATCAGCACCATTGAGTACCTCCAGAAGTATGAGACCACCGTGGATGCTGTGTATAGGCTCTACTCCAGCTTCCAGGGAGAAGGTGATAGCCTGCAGGAGCTGCGGAGAGTCCTGGACCTCTGTGAGATAGACCTTGGGAACCCCAAAGCCATCCACTGGACTTCTATCTTCCCAGCTGTAGAAGCCATCGACTCCTCGTGGCCCACACTGGTGCTGCTGCTGGAGAGTGAGGCAGAGCGCTCACCCGTGGCCCGTGGCCTCTGCGAAGAGCTCAAGAAGTTCCAGTTTGTGGCCTTCACCAAGATCCTCCTGGATGTCCTCCCCATCTTCCAGAAGCTCAGTCGTTTCTTCCAGATTGAGGATTTTGACCTCTCCATCTTGAAGCCCATAGTCTCAGCCACAGCTACCACGCTGCAGGCCCAGCAGAGCACCAGTGGCCAGAACCTCCGTGAGTTCCTCAGTGAGATGAACAAGCACCCGCCGGACGGCCGGGAGGGCGAGAGCCGCCTCTACTACAAGGGTGTTGAGCTGGCCAACTGCTCCCAAGTGCACCTGAAACACTTTGAGCACCTGAAGGACAGCTACCTGGAGAGGGTGCGGGGCAACCTGCTGGACAGGTTCCCCAGCAGCGTCCTGGAGGCCATCAGCTCCTTCTCTGCCATCTTCAACCCCAAGTGCTACCCCCAGTCTCTGGAGGACATTGGCAGCTACGGGGTCAGCGAGCTGAATTTCCTGCTGCAGGTGTACTCGCGGGTGGTGGTGAGCGAGAGGGCCCTGAGCGACTTTCCCCTCTTCAAGCGCATCGTCTTCAGCCTCAGCCAGCTCTCCTTCAAGGACCTCTGTGTCAAGCTGGTCTACAGCAGCTCTGAGATGCATGAACTCTTCCCAGACTTTGCTGTCCTGGCAGCTATCGCCCTGGCCTTGCCGCTGGGCTCGGTCCTTGCCGAGAAGATCAGCCGGGGCCGGGAGCTGCTGAAGCGCGGCCGGTCGCGCCTGGCGAAGGACGAGGGGCTCTCTGACCTCATGAAGATCGCCATTGACGGGCCAGCCATCAGCGAGTTCAACTTTGCCTTGGCCATCGAGTACTATGAGAGCATGAGGGACTCAGGGTTCATCGTGGCACAAGTGAAGTGAGCGTGGCTGGTGAGGGCCAAGCCCTAGGGCAGGAGCCGGGGCCCGCAGGCAGCCCCCAGGGCCAGCTCATCGCTGCCTTTCCACATCACTGATCACTGCTGGGGCCAGGCAGCCACAGTGGGTGGTGACCTGCTCTGTGCTGGGAAGAGAAAACAGAGAAAAAATTTGCAAAGCCATGCTGGTCCCATGACCGCCCTCCCTCGTGCCCCAAACCTCTGTTTGAATCGCGCAGATTTCAGAATCCTGAGGCCACCTGAGATCCCAAATTGCGATGAGTTTTTTCCAAGGGTTTGTCATTATTTTGTTTTAGGGAGATGAAGGCAAAGCTCTTGAGCTCAAATGTCACGTTGCCTTTGCACAAAGATACCCAGCAGCTTTTGCTTAATGCTCTGCAAAAATATGGGATTTCTGTTATTCTGGAGCCTGGAGAGTGAATGCAGAAAAGGCAGCGCATCCTCCGAGCTCTGCGCCGACCCCAACATGCCTGACGGTGTCGTGTTGGTGTTCCTTGCACACAGCACAGGGTATTTTTAGCAGTGGCATCAAGTCATGATCATTTCAAGAGCAAGAGATTTAGGGAATGATATTGTAATGGCTGAGGAAATAGTAACTTTAAATGCATCGTTGTGTACATATGTGTATGTGTGTATATATATAAATATACATATATAAATATCTATATTAAAAAGGTCTATCTTAATTTTCCTAAAGTTTAAAGTATAAAGATATCTAAAAGGACTTTTTTTTTTTTTTTTTTTTTTGTGCAAGGACAGAATAAATTATGAGCAGGGGTCCAAAAACAATCAATAGCTAATTCTTGTTCTTTTCAAAACATCCTCACCTCCCAGAGTTCCCTTTGCACCCTGGGCTCTTGGCAACCTGCAGTCTGGGAGAAAGTCCTTCAACACCTGATTTCGGGACCAACTGGAGGTGTTCAGCTCATATTTCTGCTCTGAAGTGTTACTCTCTGTCCCGAGGTGAGCAGAGCTGTTGGTGCCTGCAGCAGCCTGGAGCTCAGGACCCTCTGCCCACAGGTCTGGCAGTGCCAGCACCGTGGCCAAGCAGGGATGGGGTGCTGCTGGTGTGTTCTAGTGTGATGGGGCTTTGCTGGTTTTCACTTGGAGGGCTGTTTCCTTCAGTTCAGACTGATTCTAATCAGCAGTAAACCCAGTGCAGCAGCATGAAGCATTACCTCAGTTGAATCCTAAGTGCCACATCCTCTGCTGGGGCTGCCAGAAGCTGGAAATGGGAGGATGTAGCAGATCTGCTGCCCCACGGCCCAGGTCTGGTTGCTCTGGGAGTCCAGTAGAGTGCAATCTGTTTGTTACTAGTCCAGATCCCAGCGGTGCTGGGGCTGCACTGGTGCTACCATCAGCATTGTGACTGGGGGTTGCTCCTCTTCTCTGGCCACCAGCCTTTGGCATCGGGGAGCCTCCTGGAAACATGCTTGGCTAGAGACAAAAGCTTTAAAGCCTTGGGTAAGGATTTAGAGACATCATCAAAATTTGCTGAGAACATCTCCCAAGCAGGAGGGAGCCTCCATGTGAATAAACAGCTCTGTCTCCATCTGGCCTGGGCAGACTCCGTGCCAGCTGCTCTCTGAGGCAGCGGCGTCTGCGGAGATGGGTCCTTGGCAGACTGGGTTGGTGTGAGAACCTGCAGCCCCGCAGCCTTCACAGGCAGCTCTGGGACGTTCATACAGGCAGGTGTCAGAGCACAACAGTTGCTCTGCTCTGCCTCACAGGGACCAGGAGAAAAACCTGCTGCAGGTGTGTGTTCAGTGGCTGTGTGGAGTGAAGGGGGGGGGGACAGGCTGGGGAGGACAGCCACACACAGTTCAGGTGAGTTTGTTAAATGTAGGGCTGAAAATTCCTTTAAATTCCAAGGGATCCCTACAAAAGTTACTTGTCTGTGGGACAGGAACTGGGCTGAGCTCCAGAGGGCTGGGAAGGGGCTGAGCCCCAGGCAGAGAATGTGCAGGCTCCAATGTCTCTGGCTGAGCCCCGAGGAAGGGACACGCGGCACCTCATCAGGGACATCGTGGCTTTGACATCTCTTGCTCAGGCCTGGACCTGTACCTGTGGAACTGAGGGAGGCACAGAGACAATCCTCCCAAACTGCACCCAAACTGCAGCAGGTGCTCGTGCCAGGAACACGTGGTTCCTGTGCTCCTCTCCTTGCAGCAGCCCCTTGGAATGCTCTGCAGAGCCTGGAGCATGTCCTGTCCCAGGAGGACCCACAGTGCCAGAGCAGCAGCATTCGCTGTGGAGGTGGGGGCTCCTCTCCCAAAACAGGGGGAGACAGAGCAGGGGCTGTGACAAAAATCTCCCCACTGGGGGTCTGTTCACCAGCACAGCCCCACCTGCTGCTGGCCATGCCTGTCACCTTGCCTGAGGTCGTGTCATTCTATACAGACCTGGGACCCTGCCACTCTCCCAAAAGCAAATCTCCTTAATTGAGTGCGTAATTAATACCTAAAAATACTACCCTCAGCTGCTGCTGGAATCTGCCCTGCAGCAAAGGTAAGGCAGGACCCACAATGCTATGGCCTTGTAACCTTGGAAAGGTGCCCCAAGAGCATCCTGCGGGTGCCCCAGCAGGGTGTTGTGACATGCTGGGGAGCTTCACTGTGGTGGCCTCAGCCCTTTTCCTTCTCCTCGGGGTCTTCAGGGACAAAGCCAAGTGAGAAAAGACCTGCCCATCTACAGGGTCTCACAGGGTTTTTGAGCTCTCTGTAACTGCCTGGTTTATCCCAGTCTAGAAATGTGTTTAATCCACAAATTTGAGCTCAAGGATGGACCAAAGAGGTTGACTTATCTTCTCTGTACCATTAGTGGGCAGCAGCTGCTGCAGGTGGTGGCTGATCCTGGCAGTCTGTGTCCCCTCAGCGCTCGTCCTGTGCCTGCCCAGTGCAGGAGCTGCTCCCCAGGGAGTGAACCCTTCGGCCCAAGCAGTAGCTGAGGTGCAGCATCCCTCGTTGTAGTCACTGATTTTGGGAGTAAGGTGATCTCCCACCTCTTGTTCCTCCCATATATATATATATGTATGCATATTTAATATATATATAATAGACTCAATACATATATATATATATAAAAATGTATATTAAAATATACTTTTCTTTTTTTAAAAGGTATATTTTATGTTTTTAAGGCCAGTGCAGTCTGTGCAAATCACCCTGGCTGTGTCGAGTGGCACCCCTCATGATCCAGCCCCAAATGCCTTTGCTGCTCTCGCGTGGGGCCCCGGCTGCGTGTGCTGGGGGGTCCCAGGGCAGCTCCTCTGGCGCCAGCTCAGCCGTCTCAAATGATTTGATGTAGAAATGCTGTTTCACGCCTCAGAAGGTTAATTATGCACCCCTCACCCAGTCCTGCTCGCTGCTGCTGTAATGTTATTTATTTATTTTTAAGCGGTTTCACAGATTTCCCTTCTGGGCGACTCTGGAATTAACTCAATCAGTGCACGCTTGATGAAGCAAACTGTAATTCCTCCCCGGAGTCAGGCCTGGCTTGGGGATGGCTCCGGCGCCGTGGCAGAGCCTCCGCGTGCGCTCGCCCAGAAAGAGGTCGTTGGTGCCCGTGGGGCTGGCGAGGAGCACTCGCTGCTCAAATCCAGGGAACCTCTCAAACTTTGAATTTCAGATGCGTGTCTCAATCCTGCACCAGCTGGGAGTGGCACAGGGCGGGTGCGGAGCAGGGTGAGGAGCAGGGTGAGGAGAGAGAGAATCCTCATTCTGCGTACTGGCAGAGCGTGGGGGCTGGAGGGGGACTCAGGCTCGGTGCTGTCACGAGAGGTGCTGGTGTAAAGTGTTTCTGCTGTGGGAGTGGGGACTGGCCAGTCAGCCTCCCTCAAGGATATTCTCAGGTCCATGGGGGTGGTGGGATGGGGTTGTGCTGTGCTGGGGCAAGGGATCCATAATGCCTTTGAGATGGAAAAGAACCCAAACCTAAAAAAAATCCAGAGGACCGAGGAACATTGACCTTGTCCTGGCTGCAGGAAAAGGGACGGGGCTGTGGGTGGGTTGGAGGGGGTGTGAACCCGTGTGGGATGTGAATGGGCTCTTCTGGCTCACAGCACTCTGAAACCATTTCTTATTTATTGTGTCTGATTAGTTAATTTTTTTGTTTTATCTTTCCCCCCTCCTTGCTCCCAGAGCTAGGCAGGGACTCCCTCTGCCACTTGGAGGATGCTTTCCTGTGCTCATCATCTGTGATGAGTCCGAGTTGGGATGGGGAGCAGGCTGAGACAGACCTCTGTTTAGCCTTCCTTCCCTCCTTCCCTCTGTCCCACGGGTGTTTTCTATTGAACAGAACATTATGAATAACTCTAGGCTATTTTTAAATCCCACGCTGGAGCACGTGGTTCATTTGTGGGGGACAGGGAGTGGTGGCTGTGCCGCAGGAGTGGGGGCAGCTCAGCCTCTGCCCCCAGCCCTTTGGCTGCTGCTGGCAGCCAAAACCTCACCAGCTCTGGTGAGGACCCCCAGTGATGCTGGTGTGGGGAAGCCCAGGGCTCCATGGGAGAGCCCAGGGGAGGGGCTGCTTCCCTGGGGAAGGTTTGGACACCTTGGGAGGCGTCGGACTCCTGCGCGTGTCAGTGCTGGGATGCGGAGGCGGCCACGTCCAGCTTCGAACTGGGGTGCTGGTTTTGAGCCTGGAAGGCAAAGGGGTGCCCAGGGCCACCCTGGGCGGGGTCTCTCCCTTGGGGGGGTTCTGTAGTCCATGGCAGATGTCCCCCATGCCGTGTCTCGTGTGCTCTGTCCTCCTGCTGCGAGCAGGGATCACCAGTGCTAACGCTGCTCTCTCCCTCTGCCTGCCCAGGTCCCTCTGGACACAGCAGCCCCCTCTTAGCATCGTTGCCCATCCCTGGCCGGCCTCTTCATCCCCCCTTGGACATCAAGCACTTTCTGACCTTCAGGCTCAACGGGACATCACCGCTCAACCTCTTCCCCAACTTCAACACGGTGAGTCCCCAGGGAGGGTGGGCATCGGCTGCTGGATCCCTCCTCCCCTACAGCAGTCCCTCCTCTGCATGGCTCCACTCCTTGAACTCTACCAGCTAGTTTCTGGTTTAATTCCTGGGGTCTTTGGCTGCTGGACTCCAGTTCAACATGCCCACTTTGCCCTTAGCTTGGAGAGGTTCCTGCCCAGCCAGTGCCTGTCAGTACCAGAATTAAAAACATGGTTCATTTTAACCAAGATCAATTGGATTTTGCCCCTGGAATCAATAGTAATAAAGTAGCTCTGAGAGCAGTTCATTAGTTGAAAATTAAATAAGGAAAAGAAAAGAAAGAGAGAGAATGTACTACAGATATGAGGAATGTGGCTGGTGCTGAGGATGTTGGGGGAGTCAGAGTGCTGGAGGGCTGCTCCCACCCCCTGCTTTGGCTCCAGGGTCCCTGAACTTGGACCACCAACTCAGGTTCCTGGGGTGGGCAGTGACACACATCTTTAGATATGTTCAGTTAGACAATTAAACTGTCATGGATGAGGCCAAGGGCACACCAGCATGTCAGGTGTGAAATGGTGTTCTCCCCATGCTGCACCGCTCCCCCAGGCTGGTCCCAGCCCCGTGGGGGTCTCTGTAACCCCTAGGTGCTGCCTAGAATTGTTGGGGAGCAGGCTGTGCTCTGGGAAGGGCAGTGGGCCCAGGGACTGCTCCCCATCTCTGCCCCAGAGGCACTTCATGCTGGTGCTTTGGGGTTCACTCAGTGCCCATTGTTTTCTCTCATGAGCCTGAAAATGGGACTTTCCTGAGCCCTCTCCCTGCTCACTGGCATTTTGTGTGTGGCTTTGAGCTTAAACCTGCTCGGAAGGTGCAAATTATCACCGAGATCCTCAAAGACAGTTCAGAAATTAAGCGCAGGATTCCTGTTGCTGTTGAATGAGATTCAGGCGTCTGAGTCCTTTAAGCTCTTTTGAAGCCCCAGCCCAGCCTCTCCCTGGGCTAATGAGCTGGAACACAGGACAGGAGGGGTTTTGATGCCATTATAGTTCCTGCTTTTTGTCTGGACTCTTTTTTTAGTCGCTGGAGTCAGGAGTGAACTTGACCCAACGCCTGTTGTCCTCTCCTCTTGGCTCCCACCTGCCACTGCCTCAGTGCGTGTTCACCCACGGTTGTTGCTTTAAAAAAATCAGTAATTTGGAAAATGAATCTGGTACTTGCTGGAGCCATGCAGTCTCACATGGCTGCTGTGCTCCACATGGGCTCCTGACACAGAAGATGGGTCAGACATGGACAGAGATGCCAGGGGAGGCTGTCCCAGCCATCTGGGGACTTGGAGTCAACCACTCTGAGCTCAGACCTGAGCCCGGTGGGTGCTGCTGGCTGACAGTCCGGGGGCAGGAGCTGCCCCTTTGGATGTGTCTGTGCTGGAGATGTGGCCAAAGGAGGCTGGGTGAGGTGCAGGGTGTGCCAGGCTGATGACTCTGGAGGAGCCAGAGCAGAGCTTCCATCCCACAGGATGAAGGGCTGGAGCATCCCTGCAGCCTGACCAGCTCTGGAGGAGCCAGAGCAGAGGCTCCATCCCTCAGGATGTAGGGCTGGAACATCCCTGCGTCCTGAGCCAGGCTGGTCAGGCTCCACTTGAGGCTCAGTGTGGAGCAGCAGTCAGGGTCTGCCCCTTGCTGAGGTTGCTGCCACGTTGGAGCTGCTCTGCAGGATCCAGGGGTTTCCCTTTCGTGCCCTGCATTGCTGGTGGTGCTGAGGGCTCAGCGATGCCCTGTGGAGCAGGAGCTGTTTGCACTGCCCAGCAGAACACTCTGCACTCCGAGCAGGTCACAGGGCTCCCATGAACCCAGCAGATGTTTTACTCTGGAGCCAACAAAACCCTTCCAAGCTGCCTCCTGTCACTTAGAGCAACAACCAGGGGAAAAAAACCCTAACAGCACTGGAGGCACATTCCTTGCTCCGAAGGCCCTTCCCTTAGCTTGGGATGTTGCAAATCCCCAGGACCCAGCAGCGCCTCGTAAAACTCAGTCAGCAGACACGATCTGAAGGGATGCTGCATCCCTGTGAATTCCTGCTCCTGACCTCAGCGGCCACGGGGAGCTCGGCACAGGGATCGCTATTTATATCAGCAGGAACATCCAGGGATAAATAAAGTAATGTGAGTCAATACGAATTGACTATAAAGCTGGGATCTTTATTCCCCAAGAGTGCGGTGCCCAAAGCCACTTCTGTTGCTGGCTCCATTCTTTTGGAAACCGCCAGGAAGAGCCTCAGTCCCTGTCTTCAGGCACCGGTAGGTAGCCCCAAGGAAGCTGGGGGGGCTTTTCCATGTCCGAGAGAGCTGTGAGGGTATGCAGCAGGCAAGGACAGAGGGATGTTTGTGTTCCTTTTCAGGGAGAAGCACAAGGGCTCTCAGGTGGCAGCAGCCTTCAGATATGCTTAGTGTGGGCTGGAGCTGGGCTGGGCTTCTGGCAAACACCTGGGACCGTGTGTGCTCCCGTGGGGGTGGGCAGCCAGAGGCTTGAGACAGTGCTTGTGTTCACTTTGGGACAGCAGGAGCAGCAATGGCCACCACGTGCCTTGCCTGGGATGCCTGGGGCTGGGGTGAGGAGCCAGGTCTGAGTTGCTGGCCAGCCCAGCCCCTGGGAGTCCCTGAGTCCTGTGCCTGCCCAGAGTAGTTGCAGATGCTCTGGTGGACACAACTCCTTGCTGTACCACAGGGTGGAGCAGGGTGGACTTGGCAAAAGCACAGGGGGTGGAAAGACACAGGTTGGTGCCATCACCCTGGCATAACCCAGGGAGGATGAGGAGACCCTGTGCTGGGGCTGTTCAGCACAACCACCATGTAGTTGAGGCTCAGACATGGCCGTGCTGCCAATGGCTTCACTGGCAGGTTTTGGATGAGGCCAAGACGGTCCCTGGTCTCATTTGTGTCCTTGTACCAGCATCTCCCTTTCCTCTGCATTCTCCTCTGATCCCCACCTTGCTCATGCCGTGGTGCTCAGGGTGTGGATGAGCCCATGGGAGCTGGCAGAGCTCGGTGGGTGCCAGTGTTGTTTGGTGGGAGCTGGTGGTGCTTGGTGGGAGCAACTGCCTGGAACCTGGTGGCTGATATTGCTGGGAAGGTTGGAGCCATTTTTCTTTTCTGAATGGAAAGGTGGGTGTTTCTCTGGAAAACAAGTAGTGGCCCAGCAGCCCAGCAGCATGGGGGTGCTGCCAGCAGCATATTGCAATGTTTGTTGTCAGGAGTGGAGCAGCATCTTGGCCATCTGTAGCTTCCTCCAGGTCTCTACTGAACCCCAAATGCCTCTTCATTTATATGCCAGATAAGTGAGTAAAATTTCATAGCAAACAGGCACTTCATTAATCACCTGCTTTTACCATTCTGCTCACTCCTGGAAAGGAATTTGGGGTCTTGATAATGGTGCTGTTGTCCAGGCATGTGCCTCGAAGACTGATGCACCTGTCTCGGCAGTGAAATAGCTTTGCAGAGAAATACGATCGCTGAAAACCCCGGGCTCTCCTGACAGCAGGACTCAGATAAGATAATCTCCCTGTGCCACAGGGTAGGGAACAATACTTGCATTATAGATTGGAGCCACGCTCAGACAAAGAGGTTATTCTTATGTTTTCTTCCTTAATAAATGCATTTTGTTAAAAACAATTATGGCTTTTGGAAGCAGTTTGGTGCTTGGGCTGTGGAATGAGGCCGAGCCCTGAGGCGAGACAGAAGGACCGGGGCCTGGCACCAGCCACATGCTTGGCCCCACCACAGCCCTGGGCGGGCTGGAGGACAGACATGGCTCCTGGCAGGACACTGGAGTGGTTCTGAGTGTACCCAGCCTGGTGACCGAGTTGTCATTGTTGGCTTTGAGTGGGTGAAAAGCACATCTGGGCAGCAGTGGGGCAGCCCAGAAGGGCCTTTGTGGGCACTGTATCTTGGGGGAGTTGAGTCTGTGTCAGCCAGCACTGGTGTCCCTCCTGTCCTGGCACCCATGTGGGCTGTCAGTGTCCGATGGGCTGGCACACATGGCCCTGCTGGTGCCTTTGGCATTGCATGGGGACATTCCAACTCTCTGGTGAAGAGCACATGGAGAATGAATGGCCAGGTGCTTGTTTTCATCACCTCTGTCCCCCATTTTGGTGGTTTCTGCTCCTGCTGAGGTCAAGGGGAGCCACTGAGGTTCAAATAGAAACAGGTAATTTGCCACCTGTGACACGTGTCTGTGTGGAGGGAGAGGGGACTTGGGCACACACTGGTGCAGATTGGGTCTCATCCCTTCTGCCAGACTACAGCCACCATTTGGACCTGGTGGATTTGATGGATTCAGGAAGGGTTTAAGCAGGACAGGAGCCAGTGTTGACACAGCACGTTGCCCTGTGCAGGGGAGCCTCCATGGCTGCAGGGCTCCTCAGCAGATGCAGCTCCTTGCTCCTTCCAGCCACCCTCTGTGAGCTCTGTGGCGTTGGCAGTGGCTCCTTGGGAGTGCCACAGGCGTGGGGGTCACCAGGTCACGGTGCCACACTGGGGCAGCCATCAGGACATAGCACCCAGCCCTCCCTCCCCTTGCAGATGGACCCGGTGCAGAAGGCGGTGATCAGCCACACCTTCGGCGTGCCAGCCCCGCTCAAGAAGAAGCAGTTCATCTCCTGCAACATCTGCCACCTGCGCTTCAACTCGGCGGTGAGTGGGGCCACGCGTGGGGCTGGGAGCGAGCAGGGGGCACAGGCCAGCCCCTGCCAGGGGCATCCCCAACCATGGGTCAGTCTCATCCACAGGGCTGTGGGCTACTGAAGCTGCTCTTGCCTCCTCAGAGGAGCCATCCCAGCCTGGCCATGCTGGATCTGCAGTGCCTGGGGCTGATGCTGCTCTGCCAGCAGAACTCTCTGGTTCTGGGCTTCATGATTCTGCTCCATGGCCAAGCAGCTCAGAAAAAGCATTTCTTCCCTGTTTCAGGCTTCCTGGTTAGAGGTGCTGTGCCAGGAGAGTCAGTCCCACAATGTACTCTCAGTGCCCCAGCGAGCACCCCATGCCCCCATTCCTACTCTGCCCATGTCCCGCCAGGTCCCCCGGCTGGCCCAGACCCTCACAGCCCGTGGGTGTTCCAGCATGGAGGCTGTGACCTACTTTGGCTGCACCCAGCCCTGTTCCAGCCCTGTTATCCAGGGGGAGTTTATTGTCTTTGCTAATGAGGCACCACGCTTGGACTCGCCCTTTGCTTTCCCACGTACCAGCCACAGCCCCAACCCCCGTTCCCAGCCCTTGGAAAGCCACAGGGGGAGGGAAGGGAAGGGATGGGGTAGGATGCTTCCCTCTGCTGAGCCCGGGAATCCTCCGCTGGCCCCCAGGAATGCTGTGCAAATTAATCTGTCCTACTCAGGGGTACAGTGTCTAATTCATACTGGGGTTCCACTCCATAAATTGCCAAACCGGGGTTGTTTTGGGGGACAATGTAGCATTGTCCCTATTGGGAGGACACCAGTATTCAGGGGATTATTTTTTGTGGGCATTTTTATCAGTTTGGTGCAGACATGAATCCATCAGAGTCACGCTCCATTATCCAGCGTTCACTGAGAGAGAGGAGCTGGGGACGTGAACCATGTGTTGGACACCCCTTAGGATACAGTGGGTGATGTGTCCTCCCCACAAAAAAACCTCTTTATTTCATTTTTTACAGCAACAATTCATTGCATGTTTCTGGAGTCATAAATTTTGCCTGAAAGCTGCTTTTAGGAGTGACTTGATGCATTTAATCAGAGCAGGGTCCTTATCTCGCCAAGCAAGCAATGTGGTGATGTCTTAGAGAGTGATACCTTGGCCTCAATATGTTGGTGTCAGAGCAGGCTGGGGAGAGGAGGGAAATGGCTCTGTGCTACACCCTACTGCCAAAACCCCTCTGTGCTACACACCACTGCCAAAACCCCACTGTGCTACACCTCACTCTCAACATACTCTCTGTGCTACACCCCACTCCCAATGCCCCCTCTATGCTACACCCCACTGCCAACACCCCACTGTGCTACACCCCTCTGTGCTACACCCCACTGCCAACACCCCACTGTGCTACACCGCAGTCCCAACACCTCCTCTCTGCTACACCCCACTCCCAACACCCCTCTGTGTTACATCTGCCTCTCTGTGCTACTCCCCTCCAAACACCCCTTGGCAGTGGTCCTCCCCTGGGGGTAGATGCCACCAGGTAAGGTGGCTGCACTAGAAACATGCCTGAGTGGCCACATCCTGGGTCTGAGCCCATCCCCTGCCGTCCCCATGTCCATCTGTCTGTCTGGTCACAGCAGTGACTCGGCCGTGCCGCTCTCTCCCCCCCAGAACCAGGCTGAAGCCCACTACAAGGGCCACAAGCACGCGCGGAGGCTGAAGGCCATCGAGGCCATGAAGAACAAGCAGAAGGTGGTGGGGGCTGCAGCAGGGACCCCTGGCCAGGACAGCACGGCCGACCTGGCCCCCAGCCCTGTGGGCAGTGGGGAGCTGGGCAGCACAGGTACAAGGAAGGGGTGTGGGGTGAGGTCGGGGTGGCAGAGGTGCCACCTGAGCTCCTGGGGGGGAACAGGGGGTGTTTTCCCTGTGATTTGGTGTCTCAGGGAGGTGTTTTGTATGGGAGCAAGCCCTGTCCCACACATCCCCAGGGCTCTGCCGCATGCAGGGATGGGGCTGGTGAGAGCTGTGGCAGCACCGGGGTTTTGTGCTGAGCCCAGCTTCCACTGCAGATAACAACTGTAATAGGAGAGACCTGGGGAAGAGCCGCCCTTGGCAGGGATGGATGCATGCAGACATTGTCTGGGATGGTCTTGGGGAAGATGGGGGTGCTCCCTGAAATCCAGAAAACCTGTTCAGGCACAGAGAACTTTCTCTTTCTGCCCATTTTTTTCTCTTTTCCTCTTTCCCCCTTTCCTTCTCCTCCCGCCAGCTGATGCCAGTAGCCCACAGGAGTCGGAGGGTGAGGGCAGCAGCCTGGGGCTGGTGCCCAGCACTGAGGACTCACCTGTGGAGCTGCCAGGCAGCGTTGCCCCGCTGGGCTCCCCACCGGCCTCCGAGCTGTCGGAGGGCACCTCGGATGCCACCAGCGTGGCCTCCTCGTCAGCCCAGGCAGCTGAGGCACAGGCGGCTGAGTCAGGCAGCAGCGTCAGCTCCGCCCCTGAGAGTGAGAAAGAGGGGAAAAAGAGCAAACAGCACCTGTATTGTCCCACCTGCAAAGTGACCGTCAACTCCCTGTCCCAGCTGGAGGCTCACAACACCGGTAAGGGCATTATGGGGGGACAGGGGGATGGGCCCCCTGCCACTTCATCGGGGCTCTGAGCAAAGCCCAGCCATGCCCCATAACCAAGCAGCCTTGCAATGAAGTAGTGAGCATTAATGAGTGTTGCTGTAATTTAAAAATGTTCATTAAAATGACCTGCACAGATGAGCCATAGGGCTTTACCCAGGCTGCAGCTTCTAGGGTGAATTTTCACAAGGTCAAACAGTCTTATTGTTCATGTCTCAATTAAGGACATTTAATCAAGTGATTGAGGCTACTTTATTTTCCATTTATCTTGAAGCTGATAGCCAGGGCTTCTTCCAAACCCAGAATAATACTTCCCAAAGCAGCTCCGTGGTTTGGGCTTGTGGCCCTGTGGAGAAGACCCTTGGGAGTGACACGAGCTGTGGAGCCCCAAAGCCCACAATGACTCCTGGGCTGTGCGGGGTGGCCCTTTGGGGTGGGCAGCTGTGGGAACTGCTGAGGGTCCCCCAGGGTGGTAGCAGGGGGTGGCAGCCATGGTACATAGGTCCCCAGTGGGGTCTGTGGGCCCTGCAGTTCCAGCTCCTGGCTTGCCCCTTTCTCTAGAGGATGCTTAAGTTGGGCACCCCACCTTTAAATGGAAGGTCCTTTCAAATACTGGGAACCAATTCCTCCCACCCCACTGCCTGCTGGGGCAGCAGCAGCTGCCGTGTGCAGGGTTGGCTCAGGACACTGCTGAGGCTTAGCTGCAGACGTGTCCTTTTGCTTTTGTCAGCTCCAGTTACAAATTCAGGAGCTGATTTGGGGAAAAAGAACAAACAAACAAACAAACGTTTGCAGACTGGCGCTGCTCTGTGGCTGTCACACAGCTCCTTGCTTCACGCCTTAAAAAATAGAATGAATTAGCAGGGGCTTAAATTACTTGCTCCCCATGCACCCTCGCCATCCCGGCGCTGGCAGGGACAGGACAGAGCGCCCTGTCCCCAGGTGTGTAGGGATCTTGGGTTCCTCCTTCCCCACCTGCTGTGACCCTGCTGAGCTATTCCTGGCTCCATGGCCAGCTCTGCTCTGACCTTGGGCATGGCTCAGATGCTGCAGCACGGCAGGCGACGCGCGCCCGACTCCGCAGACTGTGCTAACGCCCGGGGACAGGCGACAGGCTCCAGCGCACGCTCAAAATAGCAGCTTCTCCAGAGCTGGCACACGGAGGGGGGGTCTCTGGGAAGATGAGCATCTCTGCTCTGCCTGCGACGTGCAGTTTGGCAGGGTTTGGGGATGGGCTGCTCAGCACTGGCAAAAGTCCGGGCTCTCGGGCAGCTCCCTGTCCCATCTGCCTGCAAGTGCTGCTGGGCACAGGTTGGTGGGGTTCCCCCGGTGCTGTTGGAGGGCACTGTTCCTGCTGCTGTGGCATTGGCACGGGGCTGGGCTGGGTTTGCTGAGTGTCCCCTCTCGACAGGCACCAAGCACAAGTCAATGCTAGAAGGTCACGGCACCCAATTGCGGCGAGGCCGGGGCAAGCTGCTCTCCCGGGCAGGGCACAAATCCAAGCGGATTGGGAACAAGGGCAGCATCAACATCCAGAACAAGGCGTTTCACTGCCAAGTGTGCGAGATCTACGTCAACTCTGAGACCCAGCTCAAGCAGGTGACAATGCCCTGGGAGTGCCTGGGCACCGGGTGTTGGCATGCAGGGACTCAGGGTGTGGGTACCTGCTGGCCCCTGCAGGGTGCTGGGTATCCCCACAGACCTGAGCTGCACAGTACCCTGGCTGTCCTGGCTCCCAGTGATCCCGATGTTTTCCTCCCCAGCACATGAGCAGCCGGAGGCACAAAGATAGGCTGGCAGGGAAGCCACCCAAGCCCAAGTACAGCCCCTACAACAAGCTGCAGAAGAATGCTGCCCTCGCAGTGAGTATTCTCAAGGTACCTGTCTCCCTGCACAGCACTCACTCGGTTTGCTCGCAGAGCCTCGCTGGCCATCAGCCATCCTTTCAGTGAGTTACAGGAGCTGCTTCTCTTAAACCTTGGTTTCCATCACCACAGCTCAGCTTCTCCCCTCAAGGAGGGTGAGCTGTGGTGGTGGGTCTTGGGTCTATTCCTGGGAAGGCCAGCATGGGGATAACTTGGGAGTGCTTTAGCAGCAGTATTCACAATGGCAGCACTTGTGATTCCTCCACTTCTTCCGCAATCTCACGGTGTCTCCTCCTCCCTTCCTGCAGTCCAAGCTGGCTTTGCAGAAGCACCTCACCAAAACCCTGGCAACCCGTTTCCTGCCGAGCCCGCTCACCGCCGCTGCTGTCTGCGCCATGCCTGGACCCCTTGCCTTGCGACCAGCAGCTGCCACCACCCTGTTCCAAGCCCCAATCCTCGGACCAGCCCTTTTCCGAACGCCGCCGGCCCACGTCCGCCCCACGCCGGGTCCCATCGTCTTCGCACCCTACTAGAGCCGCTGGCCCAGCGAGGGTCTGTCCACTGCGGCTGGGCTGGGCTGCGGGGGCTGCGCGCTGTGGGCAGCGCTCCTGGTACCTGCTCTCCTGGCTGGTGGGAAAATGTAGTCATAGACATCAACCCCGGCTTCTCCTTTGCTTGGAGAGGGCTCCCACTGGAGAGAGGTGCCCCGACAGAGCCCGGCCAGCCCCGCCGCGCATCCCCACCGCTCCCCCAGCCTGTGCTGGCCCCGTGCTCAGCAGATGAGCTCAGGCAGTGCACGGAAGAGGACAGTGTCCAAATCAGCAGGACCATCTCATGGCCAGAGCCTGCCTGTCCTTGGCCTGCTGGCTGCTTCTTCATCACCCTCCCAGTTACCAGACTGGAAGGAGAGGAGCTGGCTGGTCCCTGGGAGAAGGAGCATCCTTCTGGTCCCTGCCAGCCCAGTGGGAAGGGAACTGCGAGGGGAATCTCAGCCCAGCTCTTACTGGGAGAAACAACCCCAGCACAAGTGGGAAGCTGGCAGTTTCTCTCTCAGCCTGGGCTGGCTGTGCCCTTGCCAGCCCTGCACCTGCCTGTGCTGGCAAGGGGTTTCTGTTCCACCCACCAGCCCCCCGTCCCCACAACTCCCTACGTCCCACCAGCCAAAGAGCCCCCGCGGTGGCAGGCACCAGCCACACTGACCATATCCTCACTCCGAGAGCAATAGCTGACCCCAGGGCCGGTGCCTCTTCCCTCCAAAGCACACGGGCCCTGCCCTGGCCCCAGAAGCACACAATGGGCATGTGGCCAAGCTGGGCCCCACTCATGCCCAGCAAGGCCGGGAGCGCCAGGCTTGTCTGGTGCTGGCTCCCCGAGGAGGTGACCCTGTGCTTGGCACCTGTCCTTGTGTCTGTCCCACCGCGGGGACAGCCCTGCCCCTACCTCCCGGGAGATGCTGTGAGGCTGAGTGAATGTCCCTAAAGCACTTTCAGTTCTCCAGTGAAAGGCAACGCTGCTGCTCACCTGCCGTGCACAGCCCTCCAATCCCATCCCAGTTAGGAGCTTCCAGGAAGTTACTGATGATTCCCGAAAACAAAGGTGTTCTCAGCAGCCTGGACAATCAGGTGGCAGGTGCACCCATAGCCTTTGGAGTGCCAGGCTCTGGAGGGACCCTGAGGCCATAGCTCTGCATTTCACTGTGCTCAGACAGCCCAACCATGACCTGTCTGGGACTGTCACCACGGCGCTCTGGGTGCCCAGCACACTGCTGTACATAGAGAGAGTTGCATCCCAAATGGACCTTTCGCTGGAGGAACACCCCACCCTGATCTATGCAATCCAGGGGGCAGCTCACCCGCCGCATTGGCCGCCTGCGATTCCCTTTGGTGCTGATGCATCCCTGCAGCCGGAGCAGTGGTGGCAGCAGAAGAACCAACATGACACTGAGCTCTGTCCTGTCCCCGGCCCAGGGTGCTGGTTCAGACCTCTGCTGTGACTCCCATTCCCTCGCAGCCCTCGGGAAGAGGCAGGTTGGTGTGTGCACCTGGGAATCCACACGCACAAGCACACATATCTGATGTCTTGGCCATAAGCAGCGCCTGGATTTCAGAAGGATTTTGCCCAGCGTGCTCTGCCGATGCTCAGGATGGGGCCTGGCATGGGGAGGTGAATGGGAAGCAGCCAATGGGTGACTCAGATGGCTGAAACATATCTGCTTCCCAGGGCTGGAGCTTGAAACATATCTGCTTCCCAGGGCTGGAGCCTTGGCAAGGGCAGGAAAGCTACAGGAAGGAGCACACGCAAGGTCTGTGGGCAGCACCAACTGCGGAGCCACCACTGCACTTCTGCCACAGAAACAGGAGACTGAGGGAGCCCCTGGGTATGAATTGACCTGCTCAGGGCATCCCTTCCCCAGGGAAGGAGGAGAGTGGAGAGAGGGCACCAGAAGACTGAGCAGTTGTGCATGGAGACAATGGAAAGGTCTTGCAGCAGTGGTGGGATATGTGGCTTGGAGCACAGCTGAGGGAAGCAAGGCTCCCAACAGAAATGGCTTTGCCAGGGATAGGGAGATGGTCCCACAGCCCAGGGGACACATAGGGACCCCACATCCCAGGGGACAGGAGCCTGTGCTGGTGGGGCCCTAGGGGACAGGAAGGACGCTGTCCCCACTCCCCAGTGCCAAGCAGCCCATGGCCGGCGCGTCCCCAGCCACCCCTGCCCGTCTCACTGTGCCCTTCCCAGGCCCTTGGGGTCACCCCCAGTCCAGCCACTGCAGCAGGACAATGGGTCCCCTCCTGTGCCATGAGCCCCTGGTGCCATGCCCAGCCCCTCAGAAGCTTGGGGAGCCTGGAGCAGCTGGGCTCCAGCTTGCAGAACTGCATGGCACCAGTGGGCCTGTTCCCCTCCATTGTTCCAAAAAGCCTGTGCTGGAGCCATGGCTGCTCCTTGCCCCTCACCAGTGGAGTCCTGATGCACTCCTGTTCTTGGCACTTTAACCCTGTGAAAGCCATTCCTTCTAGTAACAATAATACTGCAACGAGCTGCGTAAGAAACCCCCGTTATGGCATCCCCCCAAATCCCCTCCTGCTCTCCAAAGCATTTACTGCCTTTGACTTAGCACATGCTGTACTAGGAGTAGGGATAGTCCATAGCGCTCGGTAACGTGTGCCCCTCTGTAAATAACCTTGGAGTGATGTGAAATTTGATTCAAAACACCAGAAAAAAAAAACCAACCCAAAATGGAATATCCAGACTCTAGGGACTTGGCCAGTACCCTCCTGTAATGTTCATTGTATATTTTTTTGATGTACTATAACTGTTGGGAAAAAAAAAAGGAAAATATTTTGATAACCGAATCTCATCGCTTTATTGTGTTACTCGGTAAATAAAAGGAACAAATATAAACACACTGGGGCTTTTCATCAGTTATTCTCCTACATCCAGACTACTTGAAGGGAACGAGGGTTGCTAGGTAGGGCTGCGACACCTGTGCCTTGTCTTATGGTAGTTCTGAGAGGAGGGAGCATTGTGACAGGTGGGCAGTGAGAGCTGCCATAGCCCAAAGCATCTGAGGTGTGCAAGGCAAGTACAGTCCCAGCTCCTCCAAGGATCTAGGTATGCAGGTGAAGCACAACCCCATCTCCTCCAAGGTCATGGCTGAGTCTGCACTCAGGAAGAGGAAGGCTGGAATGGTGGATTTGGGCACCCTGCCCTCAGGAACAGCACCTGCCTTGCTCTAGGCATTCCCTGGGGCAGCATGTCTGGATATTCCAGTGCATAAAGGAGCAGTGGACACTGCCAGGGTAAGGGACAAGCTGCCAGGGAGCAGCACAGAGCCAGCTGGGGCAGGGCAAGGAGAGCTGCTTGGCTGGAGGCAGGGCCAGCAAACAGGCCCTGGCCACATGTTATCCGGAAATAGAAAAAGAGGGAGTTGTTTTCTCCAGATGTGGAGCTGATGCCCACGTTCCAGGCACGTTGTGCTGTGCCTCTGTTCCACTCTCCTAGCCTGCACCTGAGAGCAGAGGGGGTCACTGAGTGAATCCTGACCTTCGTGTAGCACCTCTGACAGCTGCAGGGGCTGGGCAGAGAGAGGAGTGGTTCCTGTCCCACTGCCTCTCTCATCCACCAGGACCATCTCTAGCCCTAGGATGATTGTTCTTCCTGCCACCTGCTTCCCACAGGCTCCGTGACACCAGACAGGACTCAGCAGGACATGTGAGCAAGAGAAGCAGGAAGGTGAGGAAGAGCAGGTGGCAATGGAAGGAAAGGGGAAGCAGGCTCATCCATCCATGGATCCACTGCCCTTGTTCTTGCGGCTCAGGGGAAACGCAGACTTGCTCTGTGGCTGTGTCATCTTGCTGGCCAGGTAGATGAAGGGCTCGATCAGCGTGCGCCGGTCAGCCACAGACACCTCCCACAGCTTCACCTTCTCGCCCTTGGCCCAGTGCTGGGCTGCATCATGGTCCACCCGGCGCTGCTCCTGCAGGTCACACTTGTTGCCCAAAACCACAATGGTGACCTGTTCCAAAAGGGTGAGAAGGGCCCCTGATGACCAACCACAGAGCTGCAGGGCTGGCTCTGCCATGGAGACCTTCAGGGGTGGGCCTGGCCCTGCCACTGATTCCCCGTGCATGTCAAGTCCTTTTGAAACCAAATCTCAGTGCTCCCTTCCCCTCCTGCTGGGGCCTGTGTGTTCCAAACCAGCCCCAAAGTGGAAGGAGCTTTTGAGCACCTGTAAGCTCAGAGAGCATCCCAGGAGACAGCCTGTTACTGCTGGGAGTCTCACAGATCAGGCACCCATCAGTATCTTATGACAGGCTGGAGAAAACAAAGGTGAGAACCTGCCCTAGGGGAGCAGATCCCACTCAACAGCCCCTTCTTCCAGGGGACTCACCTCCTTCTTGTCCTTGGACTTGTCGATCTCCTTCTTGAGCAGCTCGACACGCTTGAAGGACTCCTTGCTGTCGGTGCTGTAGACCAGCACGTAGCCGTCGGTGCAGGAGAAGCAGTGCTTGGGCAGCTCCAGCCCGTCCCGCAGCCCCCGCGTGTCGTAGAAGCGCACCTGCTCCCTCACGCCGCGGTCCGTCTCGATGGAGCCCACGTAAATGTCCTCCTGGGTCTCGATCATCTCCGAGCCTGCCGGGGTGGGCAGGGAGCACTTGGGAACGCTGCCGAGGGCCTGGCCCTGGCACAGCGCGGGGAGCTGTCCCGCCGGTGCGTTTAGGGGTGACCAGGACAGCCTTGCCCGGGAGATCCCCACAGCCAGCACTGCCCAGGGCCCGACCTGCCCGCTACACCCGGGGAGCCGCGGAGCGGCCTCTGCCCGGCGCCGCACTCACCGACCACATGGTTCCCGTAGAGCAGCTGCTCCAGGATGGAGGTTTTCCCCACCGAGGCCTGCCCGCACACCACCACCTTGCAGCTCTTGCCCATCCCGCCTCACCGCGGCGGCGGCGGCCGAGCCTCACCGGCGGCGGCGGGAGG
>WBNO01015999.1:98427-124879 GCA_013400575.1 Peucedramus taeniatus
GGCGGGCGGTGACAGCCACGGGCTGCACGCGGCGGGGCCCGGGAGCCGCTGGATTTGCGATGCGGTGCCGGTGTGTCCCAGCGAGCTCCCGCCGCCGCCGCCGTGTGCACCGGGATTAGAACACCCACCCGTTAGCGGGGTGTCCCAGAAATGCAGATCACACCCTGTGTCCCGAGGCCACACACCCTCACCGGTGTCGGGGGAGCGCGTTCTCCCCCTCGCTGGGGAGGGAAGGATTAAACTCGTGGGAAGAGGCGGCTTCAAACTCCCGAACCCTTTGCTGCTCCGTCGCCCCATTCCCCTGGTTCTGATCTGTTTGAAATCTGCCCGCAGGGGGTTTCACTCTGTCCTGCCTTGCTGTGGGTAACGGGAAAGACGCCTTGGGCAGAGCGCTGCTCCGGGAAGGCTCCATCATCCGGGAGCTCCCGGTGTGTCCGTGCCGTGCTCTGGTGCACCGTGCCCGGGAGCTGCCAGTATCACCTGAGGCAGGGTGAGGTGGGATCCACACCTTTCCCGCACGTTTTCCCCCCAGGAGTGAGTAAGCTGTGGGAAGGTCCCTGTCCTGGAAACTACACTGGTTTTCCCTAGTGGCAGGTGCAGGGTTTATATCCCAGGAAGGGGAAGGAAAGAGCTGTTCCTGAAGGAGGTGAGGCATTTGCTCTGGAAGATGAATCTGTGGAATGAAGAAGAGGAAACAAAACCAGAAGTGGCCTCTGAAGAATGGTGGTTTCAGACTCCCATTGATGGCTCAAGGGATTCTATGGAGTTGAGGCATGAGGAGCAGCTCCCTGGGGAGATCCTGCTGAGCAGGAAAGGAGGAGCTGCTGAAGAGGCACTTGGGGCTCACAGAGCACCGGGACCGCCCAGCCTGCGAGGCTGGGACAGGCCTGTGTGGGCACATCACTCCTGCCCCCTGGGCAAGCGAAATGTGGTGTTTGAAATAGTGAAAATTCGCACAGGTAAAACCCTGGCTGAAGGCACAGGTGTCTGCAGGGAGTGACCTCCAACTCCTTCCTTCATTCCTGAGGCCCTGCTGTGCTCTGCTTTCATTAGGTGCCTTCACAATGTTTCCTTTTCTTGTTCTTTGGGAATGTTGCACCTTTCCCTTGCTAAAACAGACCCATATGGGCAGGAGCTGATTCCTTGGTGTTCCTCTGGAGGAGCCAGCCCTGCACACCCCGATTTCCTTGCAGTTCTGTGCATTAACCTCTTCCCTACCCCAGCCCTTTCTGTTTCACTGTGGTAGCTCAGTTGCTCTTGTGGAAATCAGAGCAATAACTGCTGTATTGGGGAGTGGAGTTGGAGCCTCAGAAGGTGTCAGGTGTTTGTGAAACATCCTGGGCCAGGTAAGAGCTGGGTGAGCTCTGCAGGGAACACACGGATTTGGTGCAGCCTTTGGGATGTATCTGCGCTCACTTCCATAAAAATCAGCAAAAATAAAGGAAAACCTTTTCAGAATCCTTATGATAACTCGGCAATGAGGGTTCCATGTTCTGTTGTTTCCATTTAGGGATTACAGTACAGCAGAGCATGGATTCTTTGCTCAAGGACTCACCTTTGTCCAAATGCACGATTCTGTTCTCCATGGCTTAATAAAACTGGAAAGTTACAAATCAAGCAGAAGGGGAGATCTGCATTTCAGAATGGCTGTAACTAACGCCCTGAAGCAGCTGCAGACATGCCAGAGGGCTCCCAGGCTGTCCAGGGCACAGGAATGGAGTGTGGTCACAGGGTAATTATTGTCTGCTGCTGCCTCATGGATTGTTGGGGTCCTGGCAGAAAGTGTTGATGTAATTGTGTTAATTTTATCCATTGGTGCACCAGTGCAGAGCAGCTGATGAGCAGGACTGGGCCACCCCTAAAAACTCCCTTGTTTCTTCATTAATTTTAAAGGTTTCTCACCCATGGGAACAGTTTTTCCCTGCTACCAGCTGCTTTGTGAGCTTGGGCACCTGGAGCTTTGCCAGGGAGAATTTCCTTGTCATCTTCCTGGCACCTCTGGGTTCTGGCTCCCGTGCATGCTCCAGGCTGGATCTTTCTCCTCCTTCTTCAGCACTTTTTAAGCCTCTTGAAAAGAAATACCTCCAGCTGTCAGGAAAATACTGTTAGGATATTGCAGACCCCCTGCTGCAGGCTTGGGATGTGTTGGTGCCTCTGTGGGGGCATCAACGTTTCTCACAGCAAAGTGATGAGCACTGAGTGGCCCACACAGGGTCCTGAGGGTTCTGGGCCTGGCCAGGCTGTGGGTCACTGGCCAGGTCTGCAGGTGTTACCTGGAGCTTGTCAGGTGTTGGTGAGCACCAAGAGGCTTTTCCAGTGCATGGAGTGAGGTGCATCTCAGTGAGGCTTCTCCAGAATAGATGTGCCAGATTCGGGGCAGCGCTGGCAGGAGAGGGGTGAGTCATCTGAGGGGCACCAGGTCATTCTGGGATAACCTGGAGAAGACCCTGCTATTCCTGTTCTGCCTGTAAATGGACAATTGGGTTTACCAGGTGATGAACCAGCCCATTTTAGTCATCTGGAGTTATTTTATGATCTCATGATCATACCAGAAGCAGCAGAGCGTACTTGTGTAGTTGTTTGCTTTCCCATACATCTGCAGAGTATTTGAATGTCTAACTTAGGCAGTTGCTTTATCCAGTAGGGAAAGGTGATTCCATACCTGCAGTTTCAACCTATTTCCTTAACATGAAATGTGCTTTTTTGAGGTGAATCGTAATGTAGATGCAGTTGTTTTCCCATGGAATTCTTATGCTGGTTGGCTTCCTTCATTCAAAGGAATTGGTTCCTTCCAAAAAAGCAGTCTCAGGCTGATTCTAGACCCTTCCATGGATTTTCACAAAAGTTACGCTGTGGCCCTGCCAGGCAGGATGGGGCCATTGCTGGGAATTAGGTTAATTCCGAGCTCCGGGAATTACATAACAGCACAATTAAAGCTGGGGCTCGGCTGCTGTTCTCACTCGTGGCTGCAGGGAAGGTTTGGGTCAATTCTTGGATTTCTTGTGGTGTATTTTGGTTCTTGTGGCTCTTTTGGCCCTCCGAGTTTGCCATCAGTTATGAGGAATGTTCTGAGGGTTTGAGCACCTTGTGGGTTCAGGTTCAGCTCTGCTCTTGGAGAGGCTTGAGGCAGCCCTTTGTTAAATTTCCATGGGTGAAATGATGAGTTCTTGACCCATGTGTGTGGATGTTTGTGTGTCCAGACACGGATTTCCCGGGCTGGGGGCTGGGTTGAGTCTCTGCCGTGGTGTTTGTGCTGCGTTGGGGGGAGCTGATGTGCCAGGAATCGGCTCTGCTCTGCCCTTGGCGGGTCAGCGCTGCCCAGCAGGGCACAGCAGCCTGTCACACACGGGTGTGTGTGACCACTGCCCTGGGGAGCTTGTCCCAGTGCCCACACACCCTCTGGGGAAAGCACCTTTTCATAAAATCCACCCTAACCCTCCCTCACCCACCTCCAGCCATTCCCTGGGGTCACTGAGAGAAGAGCTTAGTGCTTGCTCCTCTGCAGCCCCTCATGAGGAGGTTGTAAATATATATTCCTTTATGCCTAAATCCTCAGTCAGTGTCAAACCTCACCTGAGGATAGGTCTCTAAAGTGTACCCTGTGTATCTTTCTGGCACACAGAGTGTTTTGTTTCTCTTCCAAGTCCTGAAAGAAGGGAGGGGAGAGTATTGTATGTCCAGGGGCAAACATGATGGCTAATTTTAAGCTCTAGACATCTGCCTGCTGTAAACTGAATTGAGATCACCCAACTTATTTTACCCCAGAGGCTGAGTCACATCTGACAGCTGAGAATCTGGGTGGGATTTCACCCTCCAAAAATGCCTGATAAAGGCGCCATATCTTATTGAAGGAAAAGCCTCTGCAAGAACTGCACAAAATTGCTAAGATTGCTTGGTCAGGACAGGATTTTGGAGCCTTCTTTAAATCCTGGCTATTTTAGGGGTTTGCCACCATTTCATAATGGAGGCAGGCAGTGAAGTGGGAGTGAGGGTCAGGAGAGCTGGGAGATGGTGACTCTCCCACCTGCTTAGGTGTTGGATTTCTGTTACTGGTGGTGTTGCCTTGGCACATCCCTGCCCAGGGGCTTTGCCAGCACACCTGGCTCAAGAGCTGCTGGGTTACAGATCCCTGAAGGTTCCCATGACAGAAAATCAGGTGTCTGCAGGACTCTCATTGGGAGCTGGAGTGGGAGGTGGAAGCCACGATCGGCACTCGAGCGGGGGCAGCATGTGGAAGCTCTGAGGAGGAGGCAGGAGTTGTTAGGCAAGCGTGGGATTGTGTCACTGTGTGCAGGATGGCTTCTCCAAGAGCTGCTGTGCTGGGAACGAGCAGGGGCTGAGCTTGCACAGGGAGGAGAAGGAGCCTTGTGCTGGTTCCTCTCTCCCCAGGCAGGCAGTGAGCTCCATCCTCAGAGCTTGAGTTTGCGAGGGAGTGTCAGCGCACGCAGCTACTGCTTGTCTTCCTTGGTCTCCAGCTGTGCCAGGAGAGGTTCAGGTTGGACATCAGGTGGAATTTCTTCTCAGAAAGAGTTGTCAGGCATTGCCCAGGGAGCAGTTGGAGTCCCCATTCCTGGAGATGTTCAAGGAGTGACTGGATGTGACACCCGGTGGTCTCTGGTCTGGTTGACAAGGTGGTGATGGGTCACAGGTTGGGCTCAAAGATCTCGGAGGTTTTTTCCAACCCATATAATTCCATTGTGGCAGGTTCTCTGGGGTGACTGGGACCAAAGTACTTCAAGTATTAGAGATGCTGAGAAATATCATAAAAGAGGGGAAAAAAAATTGCCTCGCTCACAAGAAGAGTCACTCCCACCAGCCCCTCCTGTGCCTCTGGTGCATGTGAGTGATGAAAGACAAGCTTCTTACCCAGCTCCTTGGTGCAGCTCTTCTCTGTTTCTGTGTCCAGCATGGAGCAGCCCAGTGAAGACACTGACCCTGTCACAAAGACACCCATTCAGCTGGGGGCATATTTTAGCAAAGCACGATTCTTCTTCAGTGTCAAAAGTAGCAAGTGGGGAGTGCAGGCCCCAGCAGCGCAGGAGGCAGAATGAGCTCATTCAGGCTGCAGCATCTGTTGGGGTGAAACAATCCCCAGTGAGATCAGGGGCTGCAGTTCTCCTTGTTGGAGCCAGAGCCATGGTAAACAAGGGCTGTGTGCTCTGTATGTCATCAGGGCACAACAGGGCAGAGCTGCTTCTGTCCTGATGCTGCAGCTCCAGCCCAGCCTGACAGCTCCAGCAGGTCCTCTGCCTTCCTGCTGTGGAGGTGATTTGCTTTCATAATTTTCATCGTTAAGCCTTAGGCCATGTGAGCAGCAGAAATACCTGTGCTCTCCTTTCTGCCAGAGTCACCCGAGGCACTGTGATTTGTTGATACATTGATCTGTATTAAAATGCTTGAAAGAAAAACACACCAATAAAAAAGAGTAGAAAACAGTAATCTTTGTGTGGGAGTGTTTCTCTGGTATCTCAAAGTGACGGTGCTTTCTGAAAATTGGTTTTGCCAGGAATGTGTTTTCTTTCTCCCATTTTCCCAGCTCTTCCCAGCAGTTTGTGGCAGATGGGATGCTCTGGCAGCCAGTCTTTAGCTGTGTCTATTAGATAGTAATTCCTTATGACAGGACAAGTAAAATGGCTAAAAGACTTGTGATTCAGCCCACTGTGCTGGACAGGTTGTGGTGATGACTCAGGTGAGTTCTGCCATTAAGACTGTTCACCCGTTTCTTTAGATTGTACAATAAAAAACTGAGGGAAGGAACTTCCATAGGATCTGTGATTTTCTTTTCTATTTGTGATTACAGAAACAAGAGAACAGTGAAACTCTTTACTGCCTGAGTTCCAAAAGTGCAGAAGTGCTGAGTAGTTCTTCCACCGTATTTAGATATTTGATCTGTAATATTCAAAAAAGGTGGTTGTGTTTGGAAACATTTTAATAATGCAGAGTTTGCATCCTCCTGCTTGTGCTATGGATCCATCCCACAGGCGTATCCTTGTTGCACATCAGTGTATCTGGGAGGGTGCAGAGCTCCTGGGACTCTGGGGGGTACTGGCTCCTGAGGAAAAGCCAGGCTGCAGCACCTGGCTCAGGTGTGATGCTGGGAGGGCTGTGGCAGAGGAGGGGTGGCAGTTTTCCATCTCCAATGGGCCACTTCATAATTTTCTGGAGCAGGGGTGGGAGGAGCTGACCCAGGAGCCAGGACAAGGCCCTTGGGGGGCAGTGGGTGTGTGCTACCCCTTGCTCTGCCACAGTTCTTACCCATCTCATCTCCTCCCAGAGTTTAACTCCTGCAGGGCTGTGGCTGAACTCGGCTGGCATGTAGCACACAGCAAAACTTAAAACTGAAAGTGAAGAAGCACACTTCCCAGCTCCCAGTGTCCATTGTTCTGCCAGCTGGGAAATCTGTGATGGCTCTGTGAAAACAACCCCTGCATGAGGTGGTTGTGTGGGAATGGCCAATGGCAGCCTCAGTGAGGCTGAAAACATGGGAACTTGTCCCAACACAATTCCCTTTGTTCTCTCCCAGGTCAGCCTGCACTGCTTGCATTCACTGTTCCATCACCGTGATGTGCTCTCCCTCTTGCCCTGTGCAGGTGAAAGGCTGAAGGGAGATAAGGGAAGAAAAGGGGCTTGGTTTCCCTGAGAGGAAGCTTTGCTTTCGAGAGTTTAAGGGAAGCTGTTTTAAACCATATGTTGTGTGTTTTTAAATGTCCCAAACTGTCTCTGCAAATGCTTGCTCTTGAGTGTGAGGACTATTTCTAGACCTGTTGCCAAGGCAGTGCCAGGCTTCTGTTGCAGGCTTGTACCCATATTTCTCTTTGATTTAGCTGTATTTTGAATGTGGAAATTGTTCTTGGCTCTGGTTTGTAAGTATGTGGGACTCCTGAAAGAGCCAGCACCGTCTCTTTTGTTCTGAGGTGCAGCACCTTGCAGGAGGGGGCTGCTGGATGAACTCCACACCAGGGAATTCTGCTGGACTCTCTGAGGGGACTCAAAGGTGGCTTTAGGCTTCTATTGCATCCCTGTAAAATTTGGCCAGGAAATATCGCCGAGTATCCTGGGTAAAGCGCTGGAGTACCTGGAGCCAGCAGGAGATGGTCTATGCTGGGCAGTGTGTGCTGAGGAGAGCTCACAAGAACCAGCTTAAATTTGGAGCATTAAACAGTTATAGTGCCTGGGGGTCAAATGCTCATCATGGTCACAATCTCTCTGGTGCTCAGTTCTTCTGAAAATGTGATGTTTTTCTTCCTTTCAGAGAAGCAGAAGCATTCAAGGAGCAGGGAAATGCATACTATGCCAAGAAAGATTACAACGAAGCGTTCAACTACTACACAAAAGCCATAGGTGAGAACAGCTGATAATATCAGTCTTTACTGAATACCATGTCTAAAATTGGAGCTGGTTGCTGATTTCAAACTCACCAGTGGGGTTTCTGACAGCACATGCTGAATGAAAACCTCTTGTGTGCTTTAATTACCTTGGGAAATGTCACCAGATCGATAATGCCGGTCAGGGCCAATGTTCTTAAGTGCCACGAGTTGTGCAGCTGCTGCATTATGCTGATAGTGAGTCTTGCATTGTCTCCAGATATATGTCCCAATAATGCCAGTTATTATGGGAACAGAGCTGCCACGCTCATGATGTTGGGGAGGTTCCGAGAAGCACTGGAGGATGCTCAGCAGTCTGTCAGGTTGGACGACAGCTTTGTACGGGTACGTGGAGAACTTCAAGCACCTCATTCAGTCCCTTGTCTGCACCTGTTACAGCTCTTGCAACTCCCTTTTCCCTGTGTTCCCAGGGCCATCTCCGGGAAGGGAAGTGCCACCTTTCCCTAGGGAATGCCATGGCTGCCAGCCGCTGCTTTCAACGAGTTTTAGAACTGGATCATAAGAATACCCAGGCACAGCAGGAGGTAAGAGGATCCTCAGGTTTAACTGTCTCCAGTAGATGCTGAGGAGACTGAGCTGGTCAAAGGAGAAATGAAGAGTGGTGTAAGGCAGCTGCCGCTGTTGTGTCTCTTTCACAGGGTACATTTTCCTGGACCCTCAGTTCAGTCACTTTATTTCAAACTGATTTTAATGCTGGCAAAAGTATTCATGTCATCTGCATTATTGGTCCATAGTCTGCAGTAGTTTTGGCTCTGACATTCAGAGATTGGCTGCTCAAATGCTGCTTGGTGGCATTTCAGAGCAGAGACTGTCCTGCAGCACGTGTGTGTTCTGTCTTTCAGCTGAAGAATGCCACGACTGTGCTTGAGTATGAAAAAATAGCTGAAGTGGATTTTGAGAAACGGGATTTCAGGAAGGTGAGATTAACTTGTTTGGTGTGGTCTTATATAAGAACTGGTGTGTTTGACATGGCCCAGGCAGGTGTGTGGCTGGTTTCCTGGCTGGGTTTTTGGGAGGTGCTGTGCCACATCTGTTGGAGCAGGGCTGGCTGGTGAATGGTGTCAGTTCTGAAAGTGGCAGAGCTCCTGCTCCCTGAGCACTGACCAAAGGACAAGTGAGGAGGTGACTGGCTCAGGCCAACACTCTGTCACTGTTTGGCTGAGTGGAGTCATGATTGAGCTGTTTGAGACAGGTTTTGTCAGCAGCAGCATTTGATCACGCTTTGCTCCTGAAATGCATATGCAGGATTCTTTTTTCTCAACTCTTTGGAGAAAAAAAAAAAAAAAAGGCATGCTGTGTGCCAGCGAGGGTCATACAAGGAGGAATGCAGATCTGCATGGGGCATTCTCCTTACAGCTTCCAAATCTTTCTTCCCAAGGGTTGTAACAGGATGCAGCTGGCACTGACCTGATAGAACAAGAAATGACAGCATGAAATCTGAAAGGCACCAAGCACTTCTCATGCAACTGTTTCTGTGCAGTGGATGCATGTAAGGCTCAGATTTATCCCAGAAAAGAGATTGAGCTCATTGTTCAGGTCACTCTTAGGCTAAGCTCAAGATTTTGGAAGGGTAAATCCCAGCTTTGTATCACCTGTTTCTGAGGAGCAAATGGGATGTTGATCAATCTGAATTTCCTGTGTAGGAATTGCCCTGCCTGTATTGCACATCCTGGGCATCTGCATCTGTCCCTCACTTCCCCAGTCCCACTTCACTGGGGAGGCTAACATGAAACGTGATCTTTGTTTCTGGAGAGCTGCTCCTGCCTCACCCAGGAGCCCTTGGCTCTGGAGCACAGTGCTTCCCAGAGCAGGGCCCCGTGATGTCACGGGCTGAGGAGCAGATGAACCTTGGGGAACAATGCCCCGTTCTTGCACAGATGTCCCCACCAGAGTACAGGGATGGAAAAGACCCATTAGCTCACCCTGCCCATGGCTGTCAGGCCAGTGGAAGATCAGTCCTTGCACTGTACTTTTTTGTGTTTTGTCCAGTCCAAACTGTCTCAATCTATTGAATTTCTGTCCCTCCCACATGGCTTTATACTGCAGGAAACAGGGGCAGGATTGTCCTT
Source organism: Peucedramus taeniatus (assembly GCA_013400575.1). Lineage (NCBI taxonomy): Eukaryota > Metazoa > Chordata > Aves > Passeriformes > Fringillidae > Peucedramus > Peucedramus taeniatus. Next base: position 107,882 of record WBNO01015999.1, read on the forward strand.
CTTGGCCCTTTCTTTAGGGCTTGCAGTTTAGAAGAGTTAAAGGGATGGACCTCCTACAGGTGTCCCTTGAATCTTGTGTGGTGCTCTGTCGCAGTAACTCAGTAGGTGCCTCACAACTTGGAACACAAAACCTTTTGAAAAGCACAACCTACAAATGAGGAAAATTTTCCAATGCACTGTGTCTCCAGCAGCAGTGGAGGTGGGTGTCTGCACACTCACCTTCCTGGTCAAACACAAACCTCAAGCGTGGGCCAGCTGTTCAGACCAGGCCCTTGGCTGTTTGCTGTGCTCATGGCTGTGCTTTCTCCCACCCCAGGTTGTGTTTTGCATGGATCGTGCTCTGGAGTTCGCTCCCGCGTGTCACCGGTTCAAGATCCTCAAGGCCGAGTGTTTGGCACTGCTGGGCCGGTACCCTGAGGCACAGTCTGTGGCCAGGTGAGTGTCCCAGGGCTGGGGCTGAGGAGCTGTCCTGGCTGCTGCCTGTGCTCCATGCCTGGAATAAGTCAGGGAATGGAAAATACAAATATTCCTTAGTGCATGTTTGTGGGAAATGGGTTTGTTGAGAGCTTTTAGGGCTTGACAGAAGGCCCACACAGTATGCATCTATATACAAACTTTGAGAGAAGAAATGCCGAGGAGCTGTCAAAGCTTTGAGACAATAATAGGACAGATATTGTTGAGAAAGAAATGGAGCTAGAAAAAAGTTTCAAAAGATGGCCTTGCAAATAAGGCTAGATACTTTGGAGAAATAGAACTATGAAACATGCATTGTAGTAGGACCTACAAGGGATAATTTTAGATGTTTGGCTTTAAGGCATCTACAGCATGGCGTGGCAAAAGCTGATAGGCCAAAAAACACTCATAGTGTATTGTAATTAGGAAATTGGCTTCTGACTGTGATGGCGTGAATTATAACATCTGTATTGTCTAACCCTTCTCATGAGACTGAAAATAGAATAAAAGTTTTTAAAACACCTCTCTGTTGCCCCATCTCTGGGTCAGGAAAAGGATATTGTCCAACAAATATTATGATGAGGAGAGAATGTGTGAATTTATCCCCATTAATCTTTCTGGGAAGCTGCACCCAGATCCCATTCACAACCACCCATCCTGCTCGAGGAGACTTCTGTCCTTTTGGCTTATCTGTACCACAGATTAGTTGAAATAACTGGGTACCTCAGTGGAGGAAGGTGCTTGGGAGGTCAGAAGGAAGCAGGAGCAGGGAAGATGTCCTTTGCTGCTGTGTGTTGCAGTGATATCCTGCGGATGGACTCGACGAACGCCGACGCGCTCTATGTACGCGGGCTGTGCCTGTACTACGAGGACTGCATCGAGAAGGCCGTGCAGTTCTTCGTGCAGGCCCTCAGGATGGCCCCCGACCACGAGAAGGCCTGTCTTGCCTGCCGGGTAAGTGGTGGAGATGGGGCTGCAAAATCACCGGGGTTTGGGTTTTTTTAAACCCAACACGTAGTTTGGTTCTGCTGGATCAATCCCTTCTCCCTCCCTCATCTTTGCCTTTCCCAGATCTCCAGGAGCAGGCAGTGTGTTCAACCCTCCCCAAAGACAACCAGCGGCTGCCTCAGATAAAACCAAGCTCCTAGAAAGTGTTTCTCAGCAGGTTGTGATACTTCGAAGTATCCTAACCCTAACCCTCTCCTTCCCTCTTCTTTGTTCCCTGGTCAGATAGAGGAGCAATAAAACCAGATACATTGGTTCTAAAGGAACTCCTGAGTTTCAGATCCAATAGCCAGGCCAATACCTTTACTTTCGTTTAACACTATTCCATCATGTTGCTCCTTCCCTGGTGTGGATCTTCTACTGACTTTAAATCTGTTCATGCACTCTCAAAAAGTGAGCTCCCTCCTCCTTTTACTTTAATCCATAAATTTACTGCACTGTCATGTTCTCTCTTAAAAATTAGTCAGCCTTTTTCCTATGGAGGATGTCTGGAACTGGCACTGGCTGTTCCTTAGTGCTTCTCTTGGGGAAAAGGCAAAGTGCTTCCAGATCACTTCAGCTGCTGGAGCAAGGCTGTGACTTGTCTCCTGCAGTAGTGTGTGAAACCAGATTAGAACTGTTGTGTCTGAGGACCCTTGTCTGGCTGAACAAGGTGCTTGGCCCCCTGACCTCGTGTCCTTACCCAGATGTTTTTCCTTTCAGAATGCCAAAGCACTTAAAGCGAAGAAGGAAGACGGGAATAAAGCATTCAAGAAAGGCAACTACAAACTAGCGTATGAACTGTACACAGAGGCACTAGGAATAGACCCAAATAATATCAAAACAAATGCCAAACTCTACTGCAACAGGGGGACGGTTAATTCAAAGGTAAGGGATGGTCACCTGGCAGGTGTCTGTTGCCATACCCCTCACCATGACAGTGATAAACTGCACATCAGTTATTCTTCTGATGGAAAGCACAGGCTCCCCTGGCAGCTGGGCAGCTGCATCTCTGAGGCCATGGGCAGTGTTTCAGGGCTTTGTGCTTGCACAACACTTGGATCAGTTCCCAACAGCCAGCAGTCAACTCCTGCAGAAACAAAACTCAAATACTTGGGCTGCATGGAGTGGGAGGGAGAGGAGGGACGTGCTTTAGCCTTATCTTAGTCAGCAAAAAGCACCCCTGTCTCTGTTTGTTTCCTTCCCAGGAATGAACAGATTTATTTTCCTATTCTTTTTGTAAATCATGTATTGCTTTGTTTTTTTATATTAAACCCCAAAACCTAATTTAAAGCCCTATGACACTTCTTCAGCTTTGCTGTTGAATTTTAGTCCTGCACTATCCAGAGAAACAGTCAGTCATGTGACAGTGCTCCCAATTCCCACCCTGTGTCCTCTGGGCATTTTTCTTCTGCAGCTGTCCCAATGTTGATGCTGCTTCCCCAGACACTCCCACTTGGTCGAGAGACACAGGCTGTTCCCAAAACCTGGGAAGTGGGATGAGCTGGAGGCCACATAATGAATGTCTTACATGTTTGTGTCTGAAAACAAACAAAACATTTTCTAAAAAAAGACTTATTTAAAATATTTTTAGGCTTATTTTCCTGCCCAGGAATTAGTTTGGACACAGAATTGGGATTGCTATCAGGAAGGCCCTTGGTTTTGAGTGCATTTCTTACACAGAAGCACCACATAGCTCTGTCATGTCACTGGCCAAGCCTCTGATTTTTTTTCCCAGGGAACAAAAGCTCTGTGTTTGGGGGAAATTGGAAAAAAAATCCTAGATGGTGACACAGAAAACAGTGACACTTTCCTAGATTCTTCTCACCTTTCATTAGCCTAAAATCATGTTGCAGAATTTGTTCTCTGTGTGGGGTTTGCTCACTTGTGTCTGATGTTGTAGCTTAGGAAACTTGAAGAAGCAATCGACGACTGCACGAACGCAGTGAAGCTGGATGACACGTATGTCAAAGCCTACCTGAGGAGGGCACAGTGGTGAGTACACCTTGGCATCAGGCACCTGAGCAGGTGTGGGGGCAGGAGTGTCCTCCTGGCAGCTCTGAGGGACAGGATCACAAATCTGGAGCTTAGCTGAATAGAGGGGTTGGGGCCCTGAATTTAGTCTTCTTCCTTGTGTTGCTGAAGAGGTGGGGATAACTCTCTGTGGCCTCTCCTGCCTGCCTGTATCTGGCACTGCTTCTTGATGGTGTATTTATAGCATCATTTGGGTTGGAAAAGACCTCCAAAGTCATTGGCACCAACCTTTGAGCAATTACCATCTTGTCAAGTAGAGCAGAGCACTGAGCACCACATCCAGTTGTTCCAGGAACATCTCCTGGAATGGTGACTCCACCACCCCCCTGGGCAACCAGTTTCAATGCCTGACCACCCTTTCAGTGAAGAAATTCTTCCTCATGTCCGATCTGAACAGGATTTAGGGAGGATTTGTTCTAATATTTGACTCAGCTTACTGTGTTTATAGACACTGACTGTGTTTATAGATGTTCTGTCCCAGAGAGCCCCTCTCTCTCCATGTCTGCAATTGCAAATTTACAGTGGTTGGAAAAGAGATTGAAAAAGACCTCAAAGATCAGTCTTTTCCCACCTCCCATCTCTGTAATTGCTAAGTTACAGTGAGTAGGTAATGTGTGAGTAAGCCTGAGCAGCAGCAGACAGACATGTCCCTCAGAGGTGCCAGGATTGTCACTCCTGAGTAGCACTGCCACTGTGAAGCTCTGTGCCAGCTCTTACCCTGCACCAGCTTCCTGGAGCCTGAGCTGGCTGGGATCAGTTCCTGCAGCTGCATATTGGAATTCTCAGGTCATTAAAGCAGAACTTGTGCTGCCAAAGGAGATTACAGTGTCCCATTGCAGCCCAGAGTGCAGGTTCCTGTGACAGGGTTTCCCACAAGTGTCAGGGCTCCCAGCAGTAGCTCTGTGTGAGCTCCTCTGATGTCTGATCTGCTGCAGTCCAGAGCACTTCTCTTAGTCCACATCCACCCAGACAGCCTGTACTGAACCCCTTCTGATGTTCCTGTGAAAGACACCTTGGCCACCAGTGTTTCTTTCCACAGTTACATGGACACAGAGCAATATGAAGATGCTGTAAGAGACTATGAGAAGGTTTATCAGACAGAGAAAACAAAAGGTGAGCACAAGGGCACAAGTTTCCCTGAACTGGCAATTTTTTTGTTGTTCCTTTTTTCCCCACAATACGCTGTGATTTGCAGCCTAATGCCCCAGCAGGACAATATGGAGAAGCCCTCAGAAGCACTGGAAATCCCTGTCTCTAGTCTGGTTCTCTCCCAGCACTGAATGCTTAGATGATAATTCAGATTGTGTCTGAGGCAGTGTACTGGGTTCATGATGTCTGGTTTTGGTTCTTGTGTTGACTGTCCCTTGCTTTTTGAGTGGCCTGAAGTGGAAGGGATGGAGTAACTCCTCCCCTCTGGTGTTGTGCTCCTTTCCAGAACACAAGCAGCTCCTAAAGAATGCACAGGTGGAACTGAAAAAGAGCAAACGGAAAGACTACTACAAAATCCTGGGGGTGAACAAAAACGCCTCTGAAGATGAGATCAAGAAGGCTTACAGGAAACGAGCCCTAATGCACCATCCAGGTACCCACAGCAGCACTTCTGTGCCCTGTGCAGCCATCACTGAGGCAGAAATGCATGTGGAAGAGGCAATTTCTGGGAAATAGCAGCTGTGACCCCACAGATCTGGAGAATGTTCTGGGACAGGAGCTTGGGGGTGTTTAACATTATCCACTTGCACTAGAAATTAAAAGCTGTTTCCTGCTTGTTTGTGTATCCCCAGACCGACACAGTGGAGCAAGTGCAGAAGTACAGAAGGAAGAAGAGAAGAAATTTAAGGAGGTTGGTGAAGCCTTTACCATCCTGTCAGATCCCAAGAAGAAGGCCCGCTATGACAGTGGGCAGGACTTGGAAGAGGATGGATTAAACATGGGAGGTCAGTGTTCTTTACAATACTCTGCCATGGCAGCCTTTAACAAAATCAGACCCTTTAGAGTCTGTCTTATCCCCTAAAGCAAGCCTGGGAAGGGTTCCATGAATTAACTTGGTTTAGTCCCTGGCAACATTGGGCTGCACTGAGTGGTTCTAGTTGGGAGCAGGCTGGGACAGTGGTGGGTGTTGGCTCAGCTGGTGGGCAGTAGCTGCCATTAGGCAGAAATCTGTCACAGGATGTGTTAAACAGTGTAATTGTGAGTCCCTAAATGCTTCTTATCCAGGTCCTTAGGCTGCCCCGTGGCAGGTTCTCTCTGGGACAGATGCTTTAGCTGTTTGTGGTCACTACATGGCCCCAGTGCTGGGAGCCAGCCCTGTGTCCTCTTCTGAGACACTCTCTGGAACCTCAGTGAGCTGACAGCTCCTGAGCTGTGGGAATGTGGTGGCTGTTTGGCTGCAGCTCATGAATTCCTTCTCTTCCCTGTAGAATTTGATCCAAATAACATCTTCAAGGCCTTCTTCAGCGGGCCAGGGGGCTTCAGCTTTGAAGGTAGGTGAGATGTTCTCCTCCAAGCCATGGAATTGTAAGTATCCAGATCCCCTTGCAGGGCAGCTGGGGCTCCCAGTGGATGTGCTGCTTGAGGAGAGCATTTGGCTGTTGCACAAATCTAAGAGCTCTTTCAAAGTTCTGCCTGCACAGTGTCAGCTGGTGGCTGGTTCTGGTTCTTCTGGGTTCCAAAGCCACAAGCCCGGGGACTCCTCGTTCTGGAGCTGTGTGTAGGCTTGGCCATCCATGTGCTGCTTAGGATTGCACTAAGCTGATTTGGATTTGAAAAATCCTGATTATCTTCCATTTTCTTTTTCAGCTTCTGGGCCTGGAAATTTCTTTTTCCAGTTTGGCTAAGAAGCAAACAAACACAAATCAAACCACACATACCTGATCTGCTTCTTTTAACCTCGAATATGGACAGCCCCAGACTCCTCCTCCATCACGTCTCGTTGTCCTTAGAGCAGTTTCATTTCTGGGTTGGAGCCTCTGTTTGTGTGTTGTGTGTGTGAAGAGGAAACCAGCTCGGGAGGGGAAGACTTGTGAATTTTGTTTTACTGTTAACTTTATTAAAAAAAAAAAATAAAGCTTTGAATCTTTTGGTCCCTCCATGCTGGCCCGTGCTTTCAGCTGCTTCTGCCCCTCAGCACAGAGGATTTCCTGGAATCTTCCCAGAATCTCCACATGTGTGAGGGAAAAGGAATTCATGGTTTGTTCTGGTTGCTTCCAAAGCAGCATTTCCAGGGTTTGGAGTAACTTGTAAGTTAACTTAATCTTTTGGAAATACTGCCAAGGCTCAATCCAGTTTCGTACAATCCCATTTCACCTGCAAGCCTGGCTTCTTGGCTCTTTTTATTTCTTTTTTTTTTTTTTTTTTTTTCCATGGTTCTCCCAGCAAGGCCCACTTGGGCATTAAACTTCCATGATAACATGTGAGCTTACAATTCTGTATCAGAGAAACGCTGCTTAGAGTTCAAAGAGCAGCTTATGTGAGAATTCCCTGTGATGCAGCTGGAATTAAGGGCTTTGTGTTCTCAAGATTGTCCTGTTTAAGGGAATATTGAATTTGCTCTTGGCTGAATTCCTTCACTGTACTTTTTTAAATTAATCCACTTGAATATTTTATATTTGTGCTAAACTTGATTTTGTTGAGCTTGATGTGTGATTTCCTGTTACTGATCCATGACATGGGTGAGTCTTTCAATGCCAAGTGAATTCCAGGCAGGGATCTTGGGTGGTTTGGGATGTGCAGCAGCTGTGTGTTTAGTTAACCTGGTTAAATGGTTTTCCTGTGGCAGCGATTTACTCGTCCAATACAGCAAGAAAATGCAAAGTCCAGCTCTGAACTGACAGTCTGTACTTTCTCTTGCACAGTGTCAGGGCAGGAGCTGGAGGCATGGATGAGCTTCTGGCCTGGAGCTGTGTCCTGGTGGGTTTGGTGTGGGACACTGCCTGTTAGCAGTTTGGTTTTCACCTAAAAGGTGGTGTTACAGCAGGGTCTCAGCTGGGAGAGGGCTCTGCTTCCAGAATTCCCCCTTTTTCTCTACAGCAGGGACAGCACCTTTTTGTCCAGGTGCCCTGTGTGAGCTCCTGTCTGGTTCTGGAGCCTGTTGCTTTCAAGCCCAGCCCCAGGAGGTTGTGCTCAGCCTGGGATGTGAGGGGAGCAGTGGGACAGTAGCTGGGGTTCCTGGGCTGCTGCTCAGTGAGGGGCAGAGGGGCTGTGGCCAAGGTCCTGGGCTGACCCTGGCAGTGTGGGGCTGTTGGAGGCTGGAGTTTGCTCAGAGAATGGGTGTTTGTGCACACAGGCTGGGCTGTGCCGAGAGAGAACCTCCCAGTGACTCTGTGTAACGCCTGCTTTGCCTTCCCACAGCAGAACAAACACTGCAGGGAGCTCATTGCACGAGGTGATCACTTGGAATGCCATGTCTTTGTCTTCCTCCCTCCCGGGGGCCTGCGTGCCCTCCAGCAGGACAGGGACTGGTGCAGGGCTCTGAGTCCCAGCAGTTCCAGTGGTGTCCTGGTCCTGCTGTGGTGTTTGTTTGGTCAGGATTCTTGACAATCTGCTTTCATAGAGGGAAAATTTAAGGGCTTAAATTTTAGTACTGCAGAACAGAGTATTTTACAGCTCGTTTGAAACTCAGCTTTCTAAGTGAACCAATGCTGAGTAATACTTTCAAAACCCGACTCTCCCACGTTTTGTTCTGATGTCCTTCACACCAGTGTGAGGGATGGACCCACCCAGGTGCACCGAGAGCAGCTGGGTCCTGGCACTTTTCAGGCTCTGAAATGGTGAATACGTGGGGAACTGAAATACTGGTCTATGCACACTGATGCTTCCTCAGCTTTCCTGGCACTGTAATCTGAGTTTACAAGAGTTTAGTGGCATTTTGGTTCCATGACATCTCGTCCTGTGTGTGTGTTGATGTCACTTGTACAGTTTGGGCTGTTCTCAGTCTCCTGTTGCTGAGCAGAGCCATGTTCTGTGTCTGTCAGTGGTTTATTCTCATTTTCCCCTGCCCCAGGGAAGTGTGACCAGCTTCCTTCCTCCCTTCCTTCTCTCCAAGCTGAGTGAGCCCGTTCCTTGGAGCACAGGAATGGAATGGCTCTGCTTCTGGGAGAGAAAATGTATACAGCAACTATTTATAACCTGTACATGAATGCATGATTTAATGTAGTTAAATATTCATATGGTGAGTGCCAAGACTTTGTACAGCGCGTTGTTACGTGAATCAAGGTGAAGACAAATGTGTGGAACCATGGAATGGGTTGGGCTGGAAGGCCTTTAAAGGCTGTCAAGTCCAACCCCCTGCCATGGGCAGGGACACTTTCCACTAGCCCAGAGTGCCCCGGGCCCTGTGCAGTCCCTGTTCCCCCTGGCACAGAGCAGGGCTGAGCAGGGCTTGGTGGCACCTGGCACCTCAGGGCAGCAGCAGTGTCCAGTGGCACTGTGACCTCCACCGTGTCCCAGCACGGTTTGGGGAGACAAAACTCTGCTTCTTTCCCAAAAATTGACTCAGCTGTGCATTGCTTGGAGTGTTGCCTCCACACGTGGTGGTTCTAGGACGTTATCCATGGGTTGTGGTTGGGTGTAGCTACAGGGAAGCTGAGTGCCAGTGCTCCAGCCACTGGCAGCCCTCCCGTGTGTCCTGCTGAGCCACCAGCCCCAGGGATTTGCCACAGAGACCACAGATGAGCATCTTCAAGCGAGGCTGTGCCTGTGCTGTCCCCAGAAGGACAAAGAGCACTCGGGGGTGCAGGAGGTGGTGGTGTGGGGGCTGCCCAAGGCACAGGCGTGGTGGCATGGACATGCTATTGGTGTGACTCTCAGCCTGGCAACTCCTGTCCAGGGTCTCCAAGGCTGGTGCTGTGAGAGCTGCTGCCAACAAGAAGGACCGGGAAAGAGCAGAGCTGCCATGGCTGAGAGCCAGACCAGGCTGGTGTGTCAGGGGGTGTCTTCCACCAGCTGAGTTGGGAGTAGATGCTCTGAACAGCTCAAGAGCTGGCGAGTGGCTGTCAGCTTCTCTGGGAAAGTTGAGAAGAGAAGTGTGTGAGGAGTGTGGCTGTGGGCAGAGCTGGCATGTGAGGGCTCTGCTGTAGGACTGCAGTTTTGGCAGGGAGATCAGGAATTGTGTGGCTGTTAGGCTTTGCCTTGGATGTGGTTTTGTCTGGCCATGGTCATAGAATCATGGAATAGTTTGTGTTGGAAAGCTGTTCAGGAGGTTCTGGCCACCCTCTTAAGGCTCCTCATTGCTTTGGCTGCATAGAAATGTACCTGATTTGGTTTTGATCCCGGGAGTGTTCAGTGAGCAAGATCCCCAGTGCTGCTGGCTGTTGTAAATGCAGAAATGCAAGTTGGAAAATGGGAGAAAGACAAATTGTTCAGGTACAAGAGTATTATCCATGGAATAGGGGCCCCTCCACTCTCTGTATCTGCTGAGATACAGAGTGGATGCTGCCCTGGTGTGTCTGAGATGGAGGCTGGTGCCAGTCCCTGTCCAGCCACACTGGCCCTGGATCTGCAGCCACAGGGTTGGGCCATGTGCTGCTTTGCCATTTCCAAATGGCCTCCTCAGTTTCAGTACTAAGTCCAGATACTCTCTTATTTCCAATGGATGGTTTTCATCCTGTTTAAAGTCGTGCCTTGTCCTTTCCCCTCCTCTTCCCTAGGGAACAGGACAACTGTGTGCTGCACCCACCCGTGTCCCTGGAGCATTGCTACTCCCTGGGCAGCTGTGGCAGGGGTAGGTGGCAATAGCTGGTGGCTGTCCCTGCCCTTGGCTCTGTGGGAGCCAACGTGAAATGCTTTGGCCTTCTTGGCCAGGCCCAGCTCTCCCCCCTCCCATCGTCATGGATGGGGTTATCCCTTCTTGGAGCAGTGCTGGGCATTTTCCCTTACCCAGATCCAAGCTTGGAGGGACAGCTCTGGTCTGTTGCTGGGAGCTGGGACACTGCACCCGAGCTGGAGCTCAGGGGTGGCCCAGGAGGGCAGGATCTGGGGGAGCCCAGCAGGACGAGCAGCCCTGCTGCCATCCCAGCCTGTCCAACTGCCCAGCCCTGTCCCCACTGTCCCCTAATGGCTCGTGTGAGCAGAGTGTGGTGTGAGGCAGCACCCGAGGGGCTGTGGGGGAGCACCCAGAGCCCCACAGTGCACGTGTGTCACAACATTACGGAGTAGTCAGGACAAATCCAGGCACCGATGCGAAGCCACTGGGAGAGGAGCTTGTCCCTGTGCTGCCGTATTTATCTGAATTGGAATTGGGAATGTTTACCTCAGTGTACATAGCTCAACCTTTCCCTGGGAGGAAAGGGGAATTGCATGGAGCAATCGCTGTCCCATTGCTTTGCCAAACTCCTCATCCTCTCCCAGCCGGGCTCCGCATCGGTACCAGCTGTCCCTCTTGGACCTTTCTAGGATGTGAATGGTAAAAATGTGAATATTTGTTGTTTACTTCCTTAGCAGAACTCCTGATGCCGTGTTTGTATGGGAAATCAGCCTGAGCAGACCCATATGCAATCGGTTTTACTTTATTATAAACTGTATATGATGTACAAACTAATAAAAACTCAAACGACGACAATGTCACTGTTGTTCTTGAACAGGCAGCTGAAGGAGAGATTCCAGCTGTGTATTCCAGTGCTGGAGTGATCTGGGCGCTGGTGGTGTGGGCTCAGCCAGCCCCTGAGCAGGTGCTGGCAAATACCTTGTAGAGCTTTGGTGAGACAAACCCTTGAGGTTCTGCCAGGAGAGGCCCTGGCTGAGCACTGGGCACTCAGCTGCTGCCAGTGTGGAAGGTAGGAGGGTTTTCTCCATGGAGGGTCACAGGTGCTCTGGGTGGGTTTATAGCTCACTATTTAATGTTATAATGAGAATTTATTCTTATCCTTTCCTTCTGATCAGCAGGAAGTATTTTGCTTTTATGGCGAGTGTTTGGTACCAGAAAAGCACCAAAGCTCTCCCTGCTTTTGGCCTCAACAGTCAGAGGAGAAATGTTCCTTGCCCCAGCAACATTGGACTCGGGGTGAGCTGTGCCCAGCGCCAGCCCCAGCCCAGCCCACGCCTCAAACACAGTCAGGATTTACAGTGTTAGTGTGGGTTAATGTCATTCTGCTGCTCCCCAGATCCTGAGCCAGAGCAGGGGGTTGAGCTGGGACCTTACCTGGGGCTGTTAGTGGAGCTTTGTGTTAAACAATACCCAGGAGCCACCACCCTGCTGAGCCAGGGCCTGGCAGAGCACAAACCCAAGTTTCAATAAAACAGATTTAATGACACAAGTGCTGGGTCAGTAACTTCCAGCTGGGGTTTAGGTTTGAGCAGACATGAGTTACATGGTTACAGTGCCTCCACTTCCTACACTACGGGGTTACTCCAGCCTAACTCTTAACATTCAAGTGCATTAGAGGAAGGGAGTAAAATCTTGCATGAAGTCCAGTTGTGTACTTCAGACATGATTTTAGTTTCTGTCAAATAAGATGGAAAAGATGTTAGTTCATCTCTTCCACTCCCTGCCAAGGCAGGATTGTTCCCTACAGGACATGGGATGGTGCTTGGTCCAGCCCAGGTGGAGGGAAGGGGCTGGAGCCGCTTTGCAGGAATTGGCTCCCTGTCCTGGTGTTTCACTTGATTTCCCCAAAGTTCATGGTTGGTGTCTTTAAGACATCACCTGGCACAGTGCCCTCCTCCTGGCTGTCCCCAGAGCATCTCTGCTGTGAGGGACAGGAGCTGGGATGGAGCCCACTGGGCAGCTGCGATTAGGGCTGCCAGGACCTGCTGCCCTCAGCAAGGTCTGTCCTTTGGGGCCAAACCCTTGGTAAGGACAGGACTCCTGACAGGAGTGACCCACGCCTGGGTCTCGCTAGTTCTGACCCTGTAATCAGCTGCCAGAATGGCCGATGTCAGTCCCTGGGTGTGGGAGGGGAGGGACATCCTGCAGTTCCCTTGGCTTCAGACCAGCAACTGACAGGCTTTGGTCAGTGCCAACAGGTAAAGATCGAACGATTGTGGTTCAGAGGGAAGCAGTAAAAGCCCCAGAGTAGATCTTTCTCCAAGGAAGAAAACAAGCAGGACACCCTAGCCGGTTTCCTCCAAAACTCACATTAAAATCCATGACAGTTTCAGTCAGGAGTTGCTTGTTTTCTTCCTTTTCTGAGGCCAATAACTCCCCAGAGGCTTCACGCTGGGGTGGGCAGGAGGGTTGACTTTAGTAAAGGTATAATTATTTCTCTTTACACTTTTAAGGTTACAGGAGTTACTTGCCTTTTAAAAACAAACCGAGGAGCTGCCCTGCCTGTGCTCCTAGATGATGGTGCAGGAGCTAAAGGCAGCGCCCCGTTTGTTGGTGCTCTGCGTTGGCACGAGTTTTCCCTTCCCATAGTATCCCGAGAATATCGCCCTCACATCAATCTTTTTAGACAGGACAAGCATCCACATACCATTATCAAAATACAGCAGTTTCCCTCCTCCAATTTCCCCCACTTGCTCCCCTTTGTTCCCTGCCTTTTCCAGCTTCACAAACTCCAGCAGGTCGAGCCCCGTCTGGACGGCTTCGACGCCGTTGGCGCAGCCGAGGGTGATGTGGGCCCGGCTGCCCCGCGGGAAGTTGTCCGTGGGCAGGATCTTGTCGGCGTCCCCGGGCCAGAGCAGCAGCTGCTGCTCGCTCAGCTCGATGCGAGCCCCGACAGTCTTTGTGGTGATGAACAGCGCCGAGATGGAGAGGGTGAAGCCTTTGCCGTAGGAAGCCTTCACGGCCTGGAGGAGAGGGACAGGCACACGGGACAGCGTTAGCGCTGCACTAGGTGGGTGGGTGGGGATTCACGGCGCTGCACTGGGGTCACCGTGCCCAGGCTCGGGGATGTGGCTGCTCATGGCAGCTCTTGCTGTGACATGGTCAAAATACCCAGAGCAAGGAGAAGGTCAGTGCCTGATGTCCCAGCTCTGTGCATTTGGAGCTGGTAACATCTTTTTCATTCACAAATTCCAATATTTAACCTGGGTTTATGTGCTCTGAAATAACTGATCGGGGAATCTAAATACCTCAATTCATCATCATTCAGCTCAAGCTGTCAGAGATGATGCTGGAAGTCATGTGTGATTGGGGAATGTGGGAGTATTTTGTTTGGAAATAGGAAACTATCACCATGTCCACAATTTGGAGTTTTCTCTGCACAGGCCACATGGATATAGTTCCTGTCCCTATATTTGGCCTCTTGGGTCAAAGCAAAGCCCATCCCCAACCCTCTCCCAGGCTCATGGACACCCCACTGGGGAGGGAGGGGACACGGGGGTGTGTGGAGGAGGTGGGACCCCAACACTCACTTCCTGCTGCGCATATTCCTCAGCTCCGGCTGCTTTTCCAAACTCAGTGTATTTCGTGGTGCAGTGCAGGACCCCAGGTGGCCTCTTCACAAAGTAGCTGGTGAGATCTATTTTTATTTTGGGATCTTCAATAGCAGAAGGAACTGCAGATATAGGTAAACAATGTGACTGTCATAAAGTGATCCCCCCGATGTCAACCCATGAGCCCTGGTCCTATCTCAGCTCCCTTCCCTACCCCAGCCTTCACATCTCATCTCTCTGACTGCTGGGGAGCACTGGGTGGGAAACCAAACCCCTCCCTCCTCCCAGGCTCACCTCAGATGGAGCCAGAGAACAGAAGCTCCTGTGCATCATTGTGGCTCATCTTAAACCTGATGATGTGACAGTCCCCTAAGGGACAGGGTTGTTCAGCCTTTCCCATTTCTCTCTGCCTTTTTCCCACCCAACCCCTCGGAACCAGGGGACACCCAGGATCCCATGTTCTGCTGGTGCCACCCAGGCTCAGTGCCCTGTAGGCCAGACCTAAACAGACTTGGGAAGAGCTCTTTAATTTATTTTTACTTAAAAAAGCAACTTTGTCAACTATGAAGACCAGGTTAGTAGCTTTAAAAAGCTTTTCTTGTTGACAGTATTAGAAATTGACTTTAGAAGCTAATCAGACATGTTAACATCAACAGGTAAAAAACATGGTAAGACAGCATCAATACATACAGTATTTACTCTCCTTTTTGAAGGCTTTGAGACTCCCAAGCTCATCCAAGAATGCCTGGCCAGCCTTCCTCAGGATCTCCGAACTTCTTTTGCTCAAAAACCACCCAAAATACATGGGGAGGAATTCCTTCTCCAAGCTTGGCTTCATCTTCTTCAGCTCTTCCACAGATAGTTTCCATTGATTCTTGTCCTTTAGCTGGGGACAATCCAAGCGCCACGGGGTTTTGGGCTCGGCGAAGATGACTTTGTAGCGGTACTTGTCAGCAATGTCAAAGAGCTGGTCCAGCCGCTCCCGCTCATGGTGAGTGTCATCCAAAACAATGACGCTGATCTCCCGTTTGCAATAGTCAACTAGATCCTCATCCACCTTGGAGTACTCTTCAGGAACGGAGCTTCTTATCGATGGTATAATTTTATAGTGATCAACAGAGATGACCTTGCAGGCGTCTTTGTACCGATCGTGGATGGCCTGGGCGAGGGTGGACTTCCCACTGCCAGGCAGGCCCCGGAGGATGAAAAAGGTTTTGGATTCTTTGAGTGTGGAGATGGTGTCTTCGTCGTCCAGGAACGGGAAATGCAAACTCTCAGGTCTCTCTTTTGCTGATTGAGTAGACATTTTTCTAAATATTTTAGGCAGGAAAGTGTGACTCTTCTTAGAGAAGCCTCTGTTCTGAAATGGAAGGAGAAAACACTTTGCAGGGCAGGAACCCCAGAGACAATGTGGCCCTGCTGGGATCTTTAGTAGAAAGGATGGGGCAGAGGAAGCATCTCCCTGACACTGCCTCATTTGGGTACCCTGCTCAGTTAACACCTTCTCCCACAGCTGCTCTGGCTGGTTGCACAGCAGGAATCCATTGCATCCCACCCAAGGGCTGAAAGTTCAGCCCTGCTCCCCGCTCTGGCCTCGGCAGCTGCAGTCCTGTCCCACTAGGAAGGGGTTTCTCAGGCACCATGAGCTGCCACAAAGGCCCAGCCTGGGCAGAGCTCATTTGGCACATTTAGTCTGAGCCCTTGAACGAACATCTGTGTCTGCCGGATGCCAGGGCAGTGACCCATGGAGGAGCCCAGTGGGAACTGAAAGTCCCAGCAGGTTGAGAGCTGCCACACTCCTGTCCCTTCACCTGAATCACAAACTCTATTCCCAGGGAAGAGGCTGTTTCCTAGAGCAGCCCACAAGGATGGTGCTGTCCCTCTCTGAGCTGCTCTTAGAATCAGCAGCTGAGCGATTCACAGGAGGGAATTCGGGCTCCTCTTGGGAAGAGCAACTGAGACGGCTTCCAGGAAAGCCAAACCCCTCCCAGCAGCTGCAAGGCAGAACTCGAAAGTGAAACCTCGAGTGCTGGAGGAAATTAAACACTCTCGGTTGGCAGCAGTGAGGGGGAGATGCCGCTGGGAGCTGGCACGGGCTGTCCCTCCCCTCCTGCCAGCAGCTCCGGTTAGCGGAATCCCAGGTTAAATCCCAGGAGAGCCTGGGAAAACATGGGACTGAAAGGAAACGAGGGATTTCTTCAGCTGTGCGAGTCCTCAATAATATCAACGAGGCAGACATTGTTTATTGGGTCAATACATGAATTTTCCACCCCCCACAGCTGCCTGTGGGCCTGGGATCCACTGGACCGTGGGAGTGATGCCCAAGAAGGGAGTTTTGCCTTTGATGCTAAAATTGAGAAGATTTACATAAAACATAACTGCTCTGCCTGGGCCAGAAAAATATTTTTCCAGTTTGCGGTTTTTAAAAAACACTTTTCAGACGTTGATTTCCCCATCTCTTTATTGCAGAAGGTGCAGATGGGTTTTGGTTCCAAATGCCCTGGGAGCAGAAGCAGGACCCTACATTTCCCATGGGCACCCTACATTTCCCTGGGCTCAGCTGCAGCCTCACACCCTCACACCGAGCCGAGGACAAACGAGCCCGAGAGCAGCAGGGACCTACGGGCTCCCCGTGCTGCTTTCCCCGCGGACTCGGGGCTCAAAGGGCTCACACAGGAGGAAGCCGGTGAGTTACCTGGAGCGCTGCTCCTTCTCGCAGCACACGTGCCCCGCTTGCCAGGGGGTCGCACGGCCGGAGCCGGTGCCGCGGCGGCCCCGGGCCGGGCTGTCCCCGAACCGGGCTGTCCCCGCACCGGGCTGTCCCGCGGGCGGGGACCGGGGCCGCTGTTCTGCCACGGCAGCTGCCGAGGGGACTGAGGCGCTTTTCAGCCNCCGGGCCGGGCTGTCCCCGCACCGGGCTGTCCCGCGGGCGGGGACCGGGGCCGCTGTTCTGCCACGGCAGCTGCCGAGGGGACTGAGGCGCTTTTCAGCCCCGTGAACAAAGGAACAATCGCGGCCCCCCCGGGCCATTGTTCGCCGCCGGCTCGGGGACAACGGGCGCCTTCACGGGCCGGGCCGGGTGGACAAAGGCTCCGCAGAGCCCGGGGGAGCGGGGTCTCGCCGGACAATCTCCCATTGAGCCGGGCCCGGCCCCCCCGCCGCCCCCACAAAGCTCCCGCTTGTCTCCTGCTCCCTATGGAACAGGGGCTCGCGTGG